>CARXXK010000002.1:60089239-60332144 GCA_949089665.1 Macrosiphum euphorbiae
GACTTCAACAGAAATCTACGAAAAAATATTTTCTTTAATATAGCACATATCGACTTGATTTTTTTTTTAAAATCTTCAGAACGGTATTCTTACTCATATTTTACAGTTGGAAAATTTTTATCAACCCTAAGACCGAAAAATGGGGTGAAAATTACGATATTTTGGTTGGTCATAAAAAATAATTTTTCGTAGTAATTAAAAAAATAAAATAAATATAGTACAATGACAAAAATCATAAGTATTTGTTTGTCATAAAATGGTCTATCAGAAAAATATAATTTCATAAAATTTGGGTAAAAATTAAAGGATAAATAGACTTATGTTCAAAAAAGAAACCACTGTAAATACGATATTTTGGATTATCACAATATACATTTTTTCGAAGTAATTTAGGATAAAAAATATCTATCGTACTATGACAAAAGTTATATTTTCTTAATCATCATGACCTGGTCTATCAGAAAAGTACAACTTGATAAAGTTTAGGTAAAAAATAAAGGAAAATAAACCTTATGTTCAAACCCAAAATAACCCGCTAAAATGATGAAAAATTTCCAAATATTTACGTTCAAATCGTTATTTCTTGAAAAATATTTGAAGTTAAGGCAAGTTTTGTGCATAAAAAGATTCAGTGTGATATTATCTATCAGAAAAGTATAAATTCATATAGTATAGTTGAGAAATAAAGTTTTTCTACTACATTTGGTGCGCAGAGTTCAAAAACAACGTATTCACAGCTATGCGTAAGCAGCCTGGGCTTTAACAAAAATCTATGAAAATCTATTTTCTTTAATATTGCACATATCGACTTGATTTTTTTTTTAAATCTTCAGAACGGTATTCTTACTCATATTTTACCGTTGGAAAATTTTTATCAACCCTAAGACCGAAAAATGGGGTGAAAATTACGATATTTTGGTTGGTCATAAAAAACATTTTTTCATAATAATTAAAAAAATAAAATAACTATAGTACTATGACAAAAATCATATTTATTTATTCGTCATAAAATGGTCTATCAGAAAAATATAATTTCATAAAATTTGGTTAAAAATTAAAGGGTAAATAGACTTATGTTCAAAAAAGAAACCACTGTGAATACGATATTTTGGATTATCACAATATACATTTTTTCGAAGTAATTTAGGATAAAAAATATCTATCGTACTATGACAAAAGTTATATTTTCTTAATCATCATGACCTGGTCTATCAGAAAAGTACAACTTGATAAAGTTTAGGTAAAAAATAAAGGAAAATAAACCTTATGTTCAAACACAAAATAACCCGCTAAAATGATGAAAAATGTCCAAATATTTACGTTCAAATCGTTATTTCTTGAAAAATATTTGAAGTTAAGGTAAGTTTAGTAGATATAAAGATTCAGCGTGAGATAATCTATCAGAAAAATATAAATTTATATAGTTTAGATGAGAAATACAGTTTTTTATACTACATTTGGTGCGCAGAGTTAAAAAACAACGTATTCACAGCTATGTGTAAGCAGCCTGGACTTCAACAGAAATCTACGAAAAAATATTTTCTTTAATATAGCACATATCGACTTGATTTTTTTTTTAAAATTTTCAGAACGGTATTCTTACTCAAATTTTACAATTGGAAAATTTTTATCAACCCTAAGACCGAAAAATGGGGTGAAAATTACGATATTTTGGTTGGTCATAAAAAACATTTTTTCATAATAATTAAAAAAATAAAATAACTATAGTACTATGACAAAAATCAATCAATTTTAACAGAAAAAATTTTAACACTGAACGGAGAAACATGTAACAAGCAAGCGCGAGAATGTATAAAATTATTAAAGTTTATTATTTTTTACGTCCTAGTTAATGGTAATTGAACATAAGGTAATTGAACATATGATAATTGAACATAAGGTAACCCCAGGAGATAATTTTCCTTGATAAGATAAGATAAGAACTCTACGGACGATATGACGTAGAAAAAAATTAACGGAAATAGGGGTATCCCCAACAAGATTATTTTTATTATTAAATATAGTAACTTACCATAAGGAAATCAATTTTAAACAGCAATCTGTTTTAAACTGCGCTTAAACTACGATGGGTCAATGCTTTTGTCTTCCTAATTTCCAATCAGTCCGACCTGACGTGCCTTTACGCGACTACGCGTCGCTAAATTATAATAATAAATATGTTTCCAAGTCTTTAAATGCTGAGCCGTGGTACTTTCGTAATATTAAAAGGTTTGACGCCGAGAAACAACTTCTTATGCCTG
Organism: Macrosiphum euphorbiae; assembly: GCA_949089665.1. Classification (NCBI taxonomy): domain Eukaryota; kingdom Metazoa; phylum Arthropoda; class Insecta; order Hemiptera; family Aphididae; genus Macrosiphum; species Macrosiphum euphorbiae. Next base: position 60,091,501 of record CARXXK010000002.1, read on the forward strand.
AAAATGATTGCCGAGCATTTTTAATTAGAGAGACCTGCAAGAATGCATCACATGCTTACACTTTGTCTGGTGAGTTAATTGAACATATTATTATATATATATATAAATAATTATTTGTTAATATAATATATATATGTGTAGGTTAAATATGCTTTGATAACCGATTTTGAATTAGTTTTATTAGTTTTTTTTTTAGATATGAATGTATATATTTATATATAATATGCTTTTACAATAGTTCGCGAAGGTCGTAGAGTCAAACATTTTAAAATTCAGAAATATGATTGTGGGTACTTCATTGTTCATCGAAGAACCTTTAAGACTATACAGGAGTTAGTAAACTATTATATGGAGGTTGCTAAAATTAAACCTTGTGTACAGGTAAGATTTAATCTTTTAATTTAAAAAATATCTACAATAGGAACATGAATTTTTATGTATAAAAAACTTAATCTGTCATGAACCATATTATTCTTTCTGATGTGTTAAAATTATAAAATTATGTTTGTTTTTTTGATAGGTGAAGAAAGCGGAACACAGCGGTTATGTGCCCCATAGTCAAATTATTCAGTGGCAATTTATTAATTCCCAATTAAAAAAGGCCAGAAATTTAAGACCGGGGACGTTTGGCTTCAAAACATTGAAGACAAGTAAATTTTTTTTAATTTTTAAAGAAAAAAAGGGGGGTGAGCATACTATGCTACATGGTACATTCTTCAATTGGCTAAAATCTTATCTATGTTCTCGTACCCAGGTGGTAAAAATTAATAGTTATGTTTCTAATGAATTTTTGGTTAACTCTGGATCACACTTAGAACCCCTCTTATTTATAATATTTATTAATGATTTACCATCTATTTATGATAACTCAGTTAATATTCTTTTATTCGCTGATGATGCTAAACTATTTTAACTAATTTATGTATTTTGCAATGCAGGTACCATGGACCCCAAAACAAAGCCAATTATGAAAATTCACACACATCAACTACACGCTATTTACTCTATGAAAATGCCAATTTATATTATTCCTGAACTTATGAAAAATGGAAGTTTATTTGACTTTTTACAAGGTATCTTTCAGTATATTTTTTTTAATTTTTGTTTGTTGTATATTGTATTCAACACCTAAAAACATTTAAACTTGTGTATAGGTAAAGGACTTAGTTTACAACTGCAACAGCTTATTTATATGTCGTATCTAAGAGGATCTGGTATGGCATACCAACAATTTCAAAATTACATCCGTCGTACCATAGTTGGAAAGTGTAGCATTGTAAAGAAAATATATTATTGTGAATACAAAAATATAATTGGAACATTAACTATAATATATAACTATATAATTTAAATGAATCTGACTTTTTTTATTTAAGAGTTTAACTACTCAAAAAAATAATATTATAAGATATGAATCAAACGTTTTAGGTTTTTTTTTTCCATCATGCCGAAACGATTTCAAACTGTCTGATGTTTTTTTTTTGGTACTTCCTGTTTTATTGAAATATATATTTGGGATTAGTTAGTTCTATTAGTTCCTTTTTCGTGACCTAGATTAGATTGATTTTTATAAAATTTTATTTAAAAAAAAAACCTCAGCTATTAAATTAGTATTTAAATAACAAATGTATAATAATAATAAATAATTTACATTATTAAGATGATATATCTACGACAAAACTTATATGTATTTATAAAAAAAAATAGAAGATTGTTATAAGTTTATAACGTGTTGTGGAAGGAAATTAAATTGTCCCTGTCTGGCATCTGGCCGAATTCCTTTGTCTTTTATATTTTAACGCATGCGCTCCAACCTATAAAGGGCGTTTACAATGGTAAAAGACTCTGAAGGTAGAATTCAATACAGGAAGCAGTATGTGCTGTATCAAATGTGTTTGAGAAGAGTGGGGAGTCTATTATTTCTATAGAATATGGCGTTAGTACATCATGTAATCGTTTAGACTATAGCCGAGAATTACATATGGATAATGATTTCCACTTTATAGGTAAGTACATAAACCAATTACACATAACAATTTTTCTGATAGATATTATCACGCAGAATCTTTATATGTACAGAACGTACCTCAATTTCATATATTTTCGCAGATTTATTTATTTATTTATTTATTCATTTCGATTGATAGGCTTATGTTCAAACAAAAAATATCTTTCGTACTATGACAAAAGTTATATTTTCTTAACCGTCGTGACCTGGTCTATCAGAAAAATACAACTTCATAAAGTTTAGGTAAGAAGTAAAAGTTTTATAGGCTTATGTTCAATCACAAAATAACCCTCTAAAACGATGAAAATATGCCAAAAAAACCATTGATTTTACTCATAAACGGTAATTTTACCATCTACTTTTTGAACATAACGCTCTTAAAACCTAAATATTTTTCCCAAGTCTATGATGTTATTTTTTCCTGATAGGTAGAATTATAACGAAAATTATTATGTGCAATGTGTTTATGTACTTAGAATATTTTGGAAGAAATCATTATTTGAACATAAAAAAACCATTGATTTTACTCATAAACGGTAATTTTACCATCTACTTTTTGAACATAACGCTCTAAAAACTTAAATATTTTTTCCAAGTCTACGATGTTATTTTTTCCTGATAGGTAGATTTATAACAAAAATTATTATGTGCAATGTGCTTATGTACTTAGAATATTTTGGAAGAAATCATTATTTGAACATAAAAAAACCATTGATTTTACTAATAAACAATAATTTTACCAACAAGTTTTTGAACATAACGCTCTAATTTGATAGTCGACCGGTCAAATAATTATCGAGCAATATTTATAGATCGTCTGTGGTCGCGTGAGTTTTATGTAGTACGAGTTTAAATACAATATAATATTATTGTCATGCATTTTAGTTAAAACTAGTTTTTACTGACTTATTTGAACCTGCTGTGAATTCTAGTTTTAACTAGTTAAAACCAGAAATGACTAAAGGGATTTGTGGAAACTAGTTTTGACTAGTTAAAACTAGTTTCGACGGATTTCGGGTTTTAACTGTAACATATCGATAATATCAAATATCGATATTTTGCTTTGATATATCGATATATTTTGATATTTTAAACATACGATAATATTGATATATCACTGATATATTTTTTTAGGCAGCCTGGCCTCACTGGCTCAAAATGGCTACAAAAATAAAAATACTAATTTTTATATTTAGAATAGCCACAGAAAAGACCATCATTAATCGTTACTTTATGATTATTTTCCAAATGCCTATTTGGGGTACCTATGCTTTATAGTCTATAATATATATTATATTAGGTAATAGGACTTGGGTATATAAATACTAGAGCTTTTATAACCCGTGAAATTAAAAAATTCGTGATGAAAACCGTGTAATTCACGTGAATTTCGTGTATTTAAAAATCTTACACGTGAATTTCGTGTATTTATAAACCCTACACGTGAAAATGTGAAATACACTACGTGCATTTAAAAGAATTTTATTATTTCAGAAATAATGAAGATTTACTAATATAATTAATAACGATATTTATTAAACGTTTAATATAAATTATAAACGTCATTCACAGTTGAATAACCAATAATAATAATAATAATACTTAAACATATCAAGAACTATAGTCTATAATTCTAGAAATATCATTTTCTGTTTTGGTATAAGAATACCAACATGTCTACATTTTCAGGAAGAAGGCAACTTCTTTTTGGCGTCACAATGTTACCTGCCGTTGAGAAACACCTCTCTGAACTTGCCGATGTAGATGGGATTGCTAAATATTTTTTGGCAATAGTTGCTATTGCTGGATATTTTTCTTCTCGTGTTCTCCACCACTCTAAGGGATTTAAATCAAATCGAAGTTGAGGTTCTGAAAGATATCCCGTAAACTGTGTAAATGCGTCATTTGTACTATTAGTATGGTCTTTGTAAATAAATGCTAACACATTATTCATTTTCAAATCGTTTTCTTCTGTATCATTAGGATTTGTAATAGTTGGGGCAACTGATTCAATAAGCTGCAAGACATGTGATCGAATTTTCTCTCTAGCTGATACGGGTTCATGTTCCATGTCTTTATATCTTGGATTTAGAAAAGAAGCAACGTGTCTTGCAGTAACAATTTCTTTCCATGTCAATTCAAAACGAGTGGTCAGTTGATATAAAATTGTGTTCTTAAATCGTTCCGTTATGTTGTCATCTTCGATACCATGTTCATAATGGGAAGTTACAATTTTGTGTATTAAAGGTCGTACCATTGAAACAGAAGATTCTAATTCTCCACAAAATAAAGTAGTGAGAGCTTGCAATGGTTTCAGTAGTACTAATAATTTTTCAATAATTAACCATTCAGATTCTGTAATTTCTAGTTTTTGGGCAATATTAGATGCTGTTATATTACGATCTGCGAGAACATTTGTAATAGGTGCTCTATTAATATAGAGTCTTTCTAGCATTAAAAACTAGAATTCCATCTCGTTTTACAATATTGTAAAAGAGTTAATTTTGGTAAATTTAATTTTTGTTGTGTTTTCTCCAAACTCTTCATTGATATCGATGAATGTTTAAAATGGCAAACAATTTTACTTGATTTTGTTAAAATTCTTTGAATTTCATCGTCCAAAAGAGCTTTATTAACAGCCAGCTGCAAAGAATGTGCTGCACACGTTAATCCATATTTTTCCATATTATCATTCAATTCCAACTGTGATACAGCGTTGATGACATTTGCTGCATTATCTGTTACAATTGAACTAATTTTTTTATCGACTTCCCACTCTATAAGTGATTTTTTTAAATGATGTGTTAAATTCACAGCTGTGTGTGGCTCATCAACTTCATGAGTTGTCAATGTATATGATTTCGGTTTCCAATATTTATCGATAGTGTGACAGATAATTGTTATATATGACTCTTAAGATCTGGAGGTCCAGCAATCTGTTGTACATGAAAGATTGACACACTTGTTACTTCATTTATTCTTAATTAATTGTGTTATTTCACTTGTTAATAATTTTAAACGATTTTTTACACTTTCTGCAGAGCATAGCTTATAATTAGGATCATTAACGTTCATGAAGTATTTAAAACCCGGACTTGAGCAAAATGAAATAGGCATCTGGTTTATAGCTATCATTTTTGAAAGTGCTTTATGAATTTTCTCAGTTCTCCCAGAGCTAAGCAATTTATCTGACGTAGTATTTTGGTTATTAAGTTTTTGGCGCTTTTGCCTTGTTCGAGAATTTGAAATAAAATTGATATTTGATGTTGAATCAGAATTTATATTTGAAGAACTAGTACTTGGTTGGTCAAAATCATTTAATGAGGTGGTAGATTGGCTACTCAAATTTTCTGTTATAGGTTCTAAGTATTTTCTAGTCTCAAGCATCTCATTTCTGAGTCAGATGTGTGTCTGTTAAATAGATACAAAGTTTAATACAAGGCTTCTAATATATTGTTATAATAGTAGTTAAAAATACATAGTCACAATTTTTTTTTGATAAGCATTGAAAAATCGAATTTTGACAAAATACGTAAAAATCACGAACATTTGCAATTTATTCTGAGTTAGAAATTCAAAAAAATGTTTTCTTTTTAAATATAAGATTTGAAAATTCTATACAAGATTCTTCATGAGTTTGTATACTTTTATCAAATAAAAAATTTCTGCTGGAAAGTCAAATTAAATTTTTATGAGCATTTGAATTACAATATTGGATATTCACTCAATTTCTGTTGTACCGATATTTTTATTTTGTTGTTATATAAAGACGAATAATTGTAGAAACTTGAAATTTACACCAAATATTTATTTCATCAATCTATAAAAATGTTAGTCGTTGTTCAAAAAACTTGAAAATTTAATACAAGTTTCCCCATAAGTTTTTATAATAGCAGTTGTAAAATATTAAAAATACATAGGCACGTTTTTTTTATAACCATTTAAAGTTCAAATTTTGACAAAATTTACAAATTTAGTAATGGACCTTAACATTAATTCCTCTGATTCAATGATTTCTTTGTGACCTTATTCAGTTTCAAACATACAATTTAAAGAAAAGGCAAAACAATTAATTCTCAAATTACCAGAAAAACTAGAAGAAAAAACCGAAAATTATAAAGAATTCAAAATAAATGAAGATATTTTTAAGATTGAGGTACTAAAAAAACTAAGTGACATTAAGAAAAATGTAACTATTGATGATATAATACATTTAACTAACGTAAAATCAAAAAGTGAAAAAATAGCCTTTAAAAAAATGTTGAATGCTAAAGAAAAAATAACACCTCTTGATATAATTGAATTAGTGTATCATCAATATTTATACAACAATTTGAATACACATTATATAAGGTATGATTTAGATATAGAAGAAATGGAATATATAAAACTATCGATTTTGTATATTGATAGACAGTGGTCAATTATTAACAATAGTATTAGACAAGATAATAATGACTACATCTGCAAGATCAGTCAATTTAGACAAGTAAAAAAATCGTATTCACAATTTATTGACTACATAGAAAATCGATTAAAAAATATTAAAGATGAAGTGAATTTCGAAATAGATAATACAAAATTTCCAAAAAACGAATTGGAAGAGTGTACGCATGTTTATGAAGGTGTAGAGAATGAAGTACTAAGACTATTGAAACGAATAATGATACCAGAAGGTTGTTATATGATTTTAACATGGTTAAGTCCACCAGAATGGAAAAAAAAGTTTAAAATCGATAAATTAAATTATGATTTTGTTAGGTCTGATTGCGATTTTAGCAAAACAAATAACGATGACTATATGAGTTACGCTTATCAAAGACCATTAGAAGAATTTGCTAAAGAAGTTCGATTAGAACCAGTACTAGAAATGTACTGGGAGTCTGAAGAACAGTTTACATAAAGATTGGTAATGCTGGATAAAAAAACTAGAGATAATATGTCAATTTTGGACATGATTAATAATTCTCATAAAGTGTCGAACAATAAGCAGCAGTATAACGATGGTAGACGTAAATACAAAAACAAATTGAAACAGAATATAGTGTCAAATATTGATGGTATCAACCAAATTTTAACTGCAAATAACCAAACTAGCTTGAAGAACATCAAATCCATCTTCTTTAATGACACTTTATTTAATATAAAATTGATGTCATTGGATTTTTACGCAGAACTAAACAAACCATATGGAGATCTTACTCGACCATCTAAAGTTATTATATCATTATTTAAAACAATTGTACAATTTAAACAATTGTACTCAACGATTCAGATGAATTCTCCAAACCTTTATGGAAAAAAACAGAACAAATATTACATTTGATTGAGGAAAGTAAAGCTAAGAAGTACAAAAATATCAAATTAAAGTGTGAAGCAGTAAAATTAATTCTACGTGAAGCTAATAAAATGTATGACTCTCCTCTGCCAACCTTAAGAGTGCAAAAGCTATTACCCAACAGATTGATGATACCTAAACAAAAACCACCGAAGAAACCGAAGGAGCCAACACTAAATAATGAGCAGCTCATGTATTTAAAATGTTTTACGAATTTATCTCCTACAGACATCATTAGTAATTATATAACTGCAGTGCCCGAGTTTAAGATGGAATGAAATGAGTAGTTCTATAACTAATCGATTGCTACGGTTATAATTTATCAAAAATAAAGAAATATAAAGAATTTCTTTGGCATAATACCTATTATTTAATTTTGTTTTTCATTTTACACTAAAATATAATTTTTTTACATGTAATTCATAAATAGTTTTATATCAGATTATTAGTGGATATATTGGTTCGATCAACGATCGTGGTCGATTTTGGCAAGTTGGTGGTTGAATAAGACATAAATCTTACGAACTATATTCAAAGGTAGGTATCGTGTTAATGACTAAAGGGAAAAATAAGGAGGCGTTGGGACCAGCGATAGAGTAAGTGGACGTCAAAACTCGCTAATTTTCAGAAGACTGGAAAAACGTTTTATTCACAATATTTGGGTATTGTTGATACATTTTTTTTAATTAATTAAATTAATATTTTAATCGATTTTTCAAAACAAGTGTTAATATTTTTAATTTATTGTTTCATTATTGTAAATGATTTGTAACCTTTATCACATTGAATTTAATAATTATACGACTAGTGACTTTTCTCACAAAACGGACTTGTATCTAATCTCACATGAATATAATCATAATTTTTGTGATAAAGGGCACATGTTATAAACAAATAGTAATAAAAATACTATATAATATTTTTTAGCAATATGTACTTAATAATAAATAATATTATGTAATGATACAAATCATTATTTGGCATTATTTGGTCATCAGCTACCAAGGGATCATATTAAATTATATTTTATTAAATATGGACAACAAAATATTGTCACTTTCAATAAATAAAAATATATACTTATTATTAATATCTTATGTTATATATTTTAATTATTTAATAATATATTAAGATACCTATTTAATATAATATATTTATGAACTTAAAAATTTGGTGGCATTGAAAAGGGCCGTTTTAAATGGTTGTTTCTTAAAAATAACCGTTTATATTTACTGCCGACGTACACGATTTCTGGAAATGAAACACATGATTTTTTTGTAATATAACGTATTATGTTACGATAAAAATGTGGTTATTTTTTTAATTAGTGTTATAGTACTTAAAGTATTAAGGTACTCTGCATTTCAGCACTCAGGGCATGCACAATATTCAATATCCCTGGTCATATGATAAATCCTATCCCAGGATAATAGGATATGCATATTCTATGTCAGACATAAATCGTACAAATTGATTCTGTACACTACTTCATCTCTCCAGGATATTTGTACGGTACATCGACTCACCAACGTATGAGTCAGCTACTGACTTAGAGTTACATCTTGTTAATATTCTTTTTAACTCTCTCCAAGCCCGTTCGATGTGTTGAGTGGGATACTGAATTGGGGCCAGTCTGTCATTGCTTATCCAAACATTGAGGGGAAAACTGTCCTGCTGACACCTAAAATGGAGGAAAATGTTTTGGTGGCTCCAAGAAATTTGTTGAATGGTTTACAACACCAATGCCGGGTTGCATAAAAGTTGTGTACCTAATCGATTACGATACTATACGATACTACGGTACAGTAGGACCTACGATACATCTATAATAATACAATAATTAAGTAATACCTATATATATTTTAATATTTATAATTTATGTTTATAAATGTTAAAAATATTACCTAAATAAAACGGCATTTAAAATCAAAGTCATCCAATTCTTCGAGAGAATTTGATCTACCTTGGAAAAGCCTTGGTCTTGGTAGATGATACAACATATCCATGAAAAATTCATCATCTAAATCCTATGTACTTATTTCCGAACTATCTGACATGATTACCTATATATTATTATATATTAATAGGTACTGAAAATGTACTGTAGATCGATAATAGATCTATAATGTTAATGTATATAATATGCAAATTTTAATAACTAGTACCTACCTTCTTGGTAGTAACATTAACAATTTTATAAACAACAACTTATTTTTCTGTTAGGTTATATTTTTAAAACTAATTAACAATTAATCAGACTTCGCATCTTCTTGGTAGCATTAACAATATTTTATAAACAACAACTTAAGTTTCTTATTAGATAATATTTTTAAAATTAATTCAGGTAAAAATTTATTAATCAGACTTAGTACTTTTATGGTAGGAAACAAAACAAAATAAAATACACATAGGTAACTTAATAAGCGTTTGATAATGTTTTACAAAAATCACAAATAAAACTGTCTTCTTCACATCCGGCATAACCGTCGTGACACCATTTCATGCATTTTAAACATCTTACCCAGCCTTCATTAGATTTTGATTGAGAAAATGTTCCACCACAATATGGACATTCAGCATCACTATCTTCATAAACAGTATTTGGAGGGATTTTAGACTTGTTTTGATTTTGTTTTCGTTTGCATATTGGTTTTTTTTTATTAAATAAACGTTTTTTAGGTGGTGTTACGGCTTTGGAAGCTTCTAGTTCTGTTTTATATGGACTAGATGTTAAAATAGCAGCTGTGCATTTTTTCCTGTTAGTTGACCGTGATTTAATACTTGTTTTAGGTATAGGAATTAAATTTACTGGACTAACAGTAAACGATGAGCTAGGTTGGGTTTCTTCTTGATTGTTATTTGTTTCATTCTCATTTATTGAAACTTCAGCTACTGGTGGATCTATTACAGCAATTTCAGCTATTGGTGGATCTATTACAGCAATTTCAGTAGTTTGAGCTGCAATAAAATCTGAATCATCAAATATATTCGGATCTAATGGCACAATTCCATATTTTCTGAAACCATTTATGGCAATCATATGAGTTGCAGCTTTAATGTAAGCTTCACCAAAAAGTTTGCTCACTTGAAATTGAGATACAACTCTTCCTGGGTTATTTCGTAGGAACTTCTCAATTGCCTCAACATAGTATGTATTTAGAGGTCCCATAAAAGAAACTTCCAATGGCTGCAATTTGTGGCTACAATGTGGCGGTAAGCACACAACAGTGGTATGATTTTTCCTTGCTAAATCAATAAACTGTAAATTCCTTGTGTGTGTCATATGACCATCTAGTATAAGCAGAACTGGATCTTCTGCTGTTAGTTTGGCATGATTAATAAAATGTTGGAACCATTCTGTAAAAATTTCTAATTGCATCCATCCAGATGGGTGACAATGAAAAATAGTTCCTGGTGGAGCACCATCCTGTAGTTCAGGTTTCATTCTCACCCTAGGAAAAATTATCATGGGTGGTATAAAATTTCCACCAGCTGACATACAGATTACAATTGTTGACAAGACACCTCTCTCTGCTGAAGTAAGAGAACCTACTTGTCTTCTTCCTTTTAATGCAAACATTTTGGAACATTTTGATTGAACTGTGGTTAGTCCAGTCTCGTCAACATTAAAAACTCTATGTGGTAAGAAGTTATTTATTTGCTGAACATTTTGTAAAATAGTAAAAAATTTCATCACATTTGGACGATTAAATGCATGAGCTCTAGCCGAGGACGTAGCTTCTGGGGACCTAAGTGTTATCTCTGGATGGCGCTTTCGGAATCCTTTTACCCAGTCTTTACCAGCCATTTTTTTTGTAACATTGAAGTTGTGTGCAATATTATTTTTTTCAGCTAATTCATAAGCTAATGTTTGGATATTATTTATTGTTAGTCCATAAAATCTTTTTTCCATATCAAATAGGTAATTTACAATTTCTTGTTCTTGATCATTAGAGAAAACTGAACGAAATCGACCAAGAATTTTTTTATTACCTGAACAAATATAATAATATACCTCTATTATATTGTATATTTTAGATATTAAGTATATTATTTAATAATATAAATACATACCTGTTGCATCAATATTAATATCTTCAACTCTTCTTTTTAATGTTGTTCTTGGGACGTTGAAATATTTGGCAGCTTTATTGTAACTTATTTTTTTATTTTTAACTGCATCAATTACTTTTTTCATGCTCACTGCATTCCAGCTTTGTTGATTTGAAGTTCTTTTGTAGTTGGTAGGCATCTTAACATTTCTATAATTTAACAGATACAAAATAATACATACTGATGATGGTAGGTATCTAAGAATTCTTTGTTTCAGAAGTTTTTGTTATTAATTTTATAACTTTTAATCAGATTAATAGTAAGTAAGTCATTAATTATATTTATTTACCACTAACATGGTTAAGCAGTAATTTAGTTTATATAGGGTCTTTATAGTTCTTATGGTATAATAACTACACCAAATAATTTATTTACATGCATAAACAATTATAATTATTAAATAGACATGATAAAAATGAAAAGTATTTTAAGCACGGGCAAACTGGTCACCATAGTGACCACTTGCCCTTTTAATAATGTTTAATTTACTGTTTAAAAAAATATTAATCCTATTATCTAATTAAACTTAAGTTAATTCTATAACATATAAAAACTTATGTAGATTTTGAAAAAAAATAATTTGGGCATATTAATTACTATGTTCGTAAAATATAATTATTTATTCAGAGCACTTACCTTAGATCAACAGCATCAAAAAATGAAATTTTTTTTTTAAACGAAAACGGTAAATGTTATTATCAATAGTGGTTTATCAGTTGATAAATATGATAACAATGAACCAAACCATGTTATAAAACCAGCTGTTTATTTATTAATCACAGAATAATAAGACATGACCACTTTACCCGCTGTGGCCACTTTGTACACCTTTCCCCTAGGTATAACTCGTATCGAAAGGCATATTAGCTATCTTGAGATTTGAGAAAAAATTATAATTGTGTGATATATATCATATATCATATTTATTTTTTTTAAGGTTCCTTTCGGAGTTCGTGTTGCGACACCGTACAGTCCACACGCATATTCGTACTGTGACCCGCTTTTATCTGCTCCCGATAGCAAGTCATAGTCGCGGTGCCTACACACATCGCGTGACTTCTGCAATCGCCGGTAATGTATAATTATCTTATCCGAGGCAAATTAAATATTTTCCTTATCTACATCATTATCACACCTTGTTATTATGAGTACCACTCATAATAATCTTAAAAGTCCAAAGTCTAAAAGCAACAATGAAAAGAAAACGGTACCCCCGTTAAAAATATCTAAAATATCCAAACGAGTATTAACTCCCCAACCGAATCTTCAGACAACGAAAACGAATGGCAAATATCTTTTCATCATAAGGGTCTCGCCACACCATGCGTTTTAGCGGGTCCGGGTAAAACGCATCCGGTCGACCGGAACAACAACTTGCATTGTTTCTAATCATAGGTGCTACATTAGAGCGTTTTGTCGGGACCTGTCGATTCCTGCCGCGAACCGACCGCAACATGTTGCGGTCGGGCGGGAAACGTATCGGCAGGACATGTCATCAAAACACATTATTTTAAATCGTGTATGCCACACTGTGCGTTTTAGCCGCTGCGTTTTTTGAATATTTTACCTAGACATATTTTTTAAATATTTAAATAAATATTTATATTTTGAAAAATGGTTTTTGATACCGATAAATTTATATCATGTATCCAAAATAACCCTTCCATATGGGAAATTGGATCCAAAGATTATATGGATAAGCATATAAAACAAAAAATTTGGAATACGATTGGTGAGTACATGTTTGAAGATTGGAGTGAGCTTGAAGAACATGCAAAAGAAAGTAAAGGTAAGGAATCTAAGTTATATTTATATTTATTGTATTGTATACAATTATTATATTATACCATGTAAATATAAATTACATTATTGAATACATTTATTAAAATATTTTTAAATTTAAAAATAATTTTATTCTAAAACTTATATTTTTATTTAAAAATCAAATCATGTCATATTGAAAATCTACTGCTCCTGGACCCATAAAGTAGTTGGCAAAGTAATCCCTCACTTCAACTCCATGCGAACGAGTCCCTGTTCCACGAGCTTCAATATCTTCTAAGTTGTGGGTTTCAGAATCTTCATAATTTATACCATCTCTTTTACGAACAAAGTTGTGCAGTACGCAACATGCTTTTATAATGTCATCCGTAAAATCTGGCTCCACCTGAATAGCCGTATGTAAAACACGCCATTTATTTGCGAGTACTCCAAATGCACATTCGACTGTGCGCCTTGCTCTGGATAATCGGTAGTTGAACACTCTTCGGGAATCAGTAAGGTTACGTCCAGGGTACGGTCTAAGTAAGTTTGCATGTAAAGCAAATGCTTCATCTCCAATAAACACATACGGTTGTGGGTTGGTACTTGTATTTGGTAAAGTAACTGGTTCTGGTATGTTCAATTTACCTTCATATAATTGTTTACCAAATGCACACTCCTTGAACACATTAGAGTCCCCTTCACGACCATATGAACCAACATCGATTACAACAAAATTCAAATTTGCATCAACTATTGCCATCAAAACGATAGAGAAATACTTCTTATAATTAAAGTAGAACGAACCGGAGTTGTTAGGATTTCTACACCTTATATGTTTGCCGTCTATTGCTCCTAGACAATTTGGAAAATTTGTTTTAGAATAAAATATATTTGATATTTCCACCCAATCTTCTTTGGTCGGTTTAGGCATCTCTTTTGAATTTAAAGTTGACCATATCACTTTACAAGTGTCTTTTACGATCACTCCAATCGTACTTCTTCCCACAAAAAAATCAAATTTTAATGCAGCGAAGCACGTACCAGTAGATAAATATCTAATAAACAAAAAATATATTATTAATAAATACATTTTGATGGGTCGCTTTTTTTAGTTTTTACATTCTGAGCGTAGCAATGAATGCATTGATTTTACAATGTGTATGTTTATTTTTATTATAATTTTTTTTTTGTGTCTGTGTACACGATAAGATTTTGAAATAATGATTCGATGTTTTCAACTTCAGTATATTTTTCGATGGGATAGTGAATCTTGTTGGTGCACATGGTCGAAATTTAAAATTTCCAGTAATTTTCAAAAGCACAGGGAGAAAAAAAATAAGAAAAAACGGTTTTTATACTAATTTGATTAATTATTTATAATATTATAAATTAATATAATTATAGTGACCGATCTGAAAGCCAAATGGAGACATATTAGAGACCACTATTCAAAATTTATGAATCAGGGTAAAAGTGGCGATAGCGCTAAAAGAAAAAAATATGTATACGCAGAATCACTGACGTTCTTGCAGCATATAATTAAAAAAAGAAGGTAATTAATATATAAATCTAAATTATAATCTTTTATTAATTATTACAATCTTAGTTATATTTAATATAATAAAGATATTTATTACAAACATATTTATAATGTAATCTAAACTCGAAAATTTTAGATTTTTAAAAATACTTTGAAACACAAAAATAATCACAGTTTTTGTTAAAAATTACCAAAAAAATTATTCCCTAAGATCGGACCACTGCACTGTGACACATTTTGTATCTACATAATTTTTTTTTTTATAATTATTTCTGGTTACGCCCCTGCAGAGTAGTTAGTTTTATTTGATAAGAAATTATAAAATTTTCATAATTTTCTAATTTTTAAAAATGTACATAACAAAAAATATTCATGAAAACGTACATCACTAGTAATGACAACTAGATGAATTATTTTTTATTTGCTCATAGGACGACAGGTAATTTCGATGAAAGTGTACAAGAAGAAGGAGAAAATACCGGTGGAGAAGATTCATCCCACGAGTTGGTTTTAGATAACGAAATGATACCACCTCAATCCGACAGATATTCAACTCCAAAAAGTAAAAAACAAAATAGTTCCAAGGTACAAATGATGACACCATTTCAAAAAGAGTTACTAAGAAATTTAGCTACTTCCGAAGAAGATGTAACTTCTGATCCTGATAAGGCATTTTTATATTCCTTATTACCCGATTATAAAAGACTAAACTATGATCAAAAAACAGATTTTCGTCTCATGACTCTACAATATTTTAGAAACGTATCATTAGGAACTAATCAACTACAATCAACTCCACCATATTTTAACATTAATCAAAACACTAGTCAGAATGTCTCTATTCCAACTCAATATTCAAATGTATGTCCTTCATTCAACCCTGGCATGGGGAACAATCAAAATCATAATCTTATGCCACAACCCTTGCCAATATATTCATCTAATTTCAATCCAAATGCTCAACATTCCACATTATATTCTAAAAGCTCATATACTTATGATCAATCCCAACAACCTACTACTAGTGGAGAATTGATTGAAAAATTTTAATAGTATAATATGAAGTAAGTAAAGTTTGAATTATACTTATTGCAATAAGGTGCACCATTTCAGTTTTTAAATTCAAACATGACATTTTTAATTTTTTTTTATAAATATTAAAATAACAAGGTTTTGTAATACAGTAAAATATTATATTATGTTGCTTATTATGTATTAATGAGGTTAAAAAAGAATGTAATTTTTAATTTTTTAAGAACATGAATTTGTTTCATTTTTTATATTTTATAGTTAAGTAACGAAGATTGTTATATTTTAATGTTATTTTTTTATACTATACTGTTAAATATTATTTAATCTTTGAATAAAAATAAAGTATTACATTTTTTTTTCTTATAATATACTGTTTGTCTGTGTATTTTCATAACCTATACAGAAATTATGTTAAAAAAATAAAAATAATAAATTTTAATTTTTGATAACAATAGTCAATAGGTGATTAGTGATAACTTATTAATTATTAATAATCATATATATATATATATCACGTTGAAAAACTTAACTTTTATACGTAATATAAAAAAAAACTTACCTTAAAGTAATTGTTAGACGTTCCTCAGCAGATATCGGATTACGAAATTCTGTGGTATTTTTCGTAATATATGGCCGTAGAGTTTTTAGCAACTCATCAAAACTTGAAATTGACATACGGTAATACTCATAGAATTTATCAGGATATTGTCTAATATTTTCAAAAAATGTCGTAAACTGGCCTATTTTCTCACGATCCGTATTTAGTGGGTGTACCCAATACCTTCGTTTTGCTTTCGGTGGATCTAATAAACTTAATGCTTCGGCTACAGCAACAACTTTAATTTTTTGACGATTCATTTAATCTATATTTAAATGTATTTAATATAAACTAATTAATAATAAAATATTATATAACTACGATTGAACACATTTATAAAATACAAGTATAGTATACTTACTTATGGAGTGTTCAAAAAATAAATACAAAAATACAAAAATGTAATAATTTTGACACACTTTAATTAGGTAGGTAGTTATTTAAATATTATACTTGTACCTATAACTTTATAACTGACAAGTAATATAATAAAATAATTTTGCATAAATTACGTAGGTAATCTAGGTCTACCTCAGAGAGCGTAGATATGTTGAATGTAATGAAATTATTGGCCGTAGGTGTTTGACGAATTTGGGGTCTAGCGGTGGCGTTTGGAACTTGGAATGCAGTGGCGGGAACAAAAACGCATAGATGTGACATAGGCAAAATCATCCGGTCAAAACGCATCCGGTTTACCCGGACCCGCTAAAACGCATGGTGTGGCGAGACCCTAAACGTCAAAACTCTCCTGGAAACTCACCCAATCCAAAAATAACATCAAAATAATTCTCGCAATATATTTTCTACTCCAAACCGCTTTAGCCCTTTGTACAGCGATACGGAAAACACGAAAACAAGATTAAACAATATTTCAATTGATAACGAAATAGTTGTCGATAATGACGTTATCAATACAAAAGCTCCGCCACCAATTTTTATTAAATCAATTATTAATAACTACCAAGCTTTTTGCGAAGAAATTAGTAACCTACAAGCTCCACCCTTGGAATTCTCGTGTAAAACTACATCAAACAGCTTAAAACTCAACACATCAAATCCCAATTCATATAGAACGGTAATAAAGTACCTACCTCAAACAAAAAAATGTAAATTTCTATACATTCCAACTACACGATGATAAACCTTATCGTGTAGTTATAAGAAATCTCCACCCCACCACTGCAGTCGATTTCATCAAAGAAGACTTGGGTAACCATGAGTTCTTAACTCGGAATATAACAAATGTACTTCATTACCAATCCAAAGCTCCTTTACCACTATTTTTTGTCGACCTCGAACCAGCCATCAACAATAAAGATATTTTTGAATTACAATATATTTGTTACACAAAAATCAAAGTCGAAGCTCCTAAACCAAAAAAGCAAATACCTCAATGTATGAACTGTCAAGTTTATGGCCATACGCGTTCTTACTGTCACAGTACTCCTAGATGCGTTCGTTGTGGTGACCATCACAGTTCAACCACTTGTACGAAAAGCAAGGACCTTCCAGCAAAATGCGCCCTTTGTTTCGGCGATCATCCAGCAAATTATCGGGGATGTCCAGCTCTTAAAAATATTCAAACTCATCACAACCGTCACTCCAAAGTAAACAACAATCACCGTCTCAACAACAACAACAAATTCTACGAAAATAACACTAATGTAATTACCCACCCCAGTCCAAACAGTACCTCAGAAAATCAAAGCATCCCTATTACTACTAATTTATCCTATGCTCAGGCAACTCAAAATAAAAACCATACTGCAAATAATAATCAACCGCAATTAGATTCTACTTCCTCACTGACTGCCCAACTTACATAATTTATAAATGACTTAAAAACATTAATCACCCCTCTCATAACACTTCTTACAAAAGTAATTGACAAAGTCTTAGAAAAAAAATGACTTCCAACTCAATAAATCATGCCTCTTCCTTATCAATTTTCCTATGGAACGCCAATGGATTAAAACAACACTCCAATGAACTTTTTTACCTTCTTCACCATAAAAACATTGATATTGCCCTTATAACTGAGACTCACCTATCCACTACTTCCAATATTAGCTTCAATGGTTACTCAATTATTAGAGCTGATCACCCCGATAGAACTTCTCATGGTGGGGCTGCAATAATTATAAAATCCTCACTCTTTTATAACGAAATGCCTAGCACAAATGAATCATACCTACAAGCTGCTAATATCAAAATTAAAATAAATAATTTCAACATCACAATTTCTTCAGCCTACTTCCCTCCAAACCAACCCATTTCCGAACCTAAAATTCATTCTTTTTTCCATAGCTTAGGCAACTTTCTTATAATTGGAGGAGAAGCTGTTCGCCAATTAGCTGTGTCATTCAACACTAATGAAGGTGAAATACAAAGAAAATTACACGGTTTAAGAAACCAACATGCTGGCTAAACTAGGAAAGAAAAAATAACTAGAACATGTCAAGGAGCAGACAAAATGTACAAAATGTACAAAAGTAAATGGATATATTTCGAATCGTTGAAATTTGTATTTACTGAATGCAACGTTAGTAAAGAACTGTAAGCAATTTAGTAAGTACCGTTACTATATTATATTGTAAATAGGATATAACTGTAGTGATATTTTTCTTTTATTTAAATATACAATGGCGTATTTATGGTAGGGGTGCACAGGAATCACACCCTATGTTTATATTTCAATAATTATTATGCTATAGACTATAGTAGATACCTATAGATAAGTAGTAGGTACATTTATATAATAACATAATATATACATTATTGTACAGCTATATTATTATTACTATTTGAGCTATTATAATTTTTTAGATTCTGAACGGAGTGATCAAATTTTTACGAAATATGTTAAAATCGCGAAAATTTTAAGTTATTTTAAAGTTGAAAATTAATAAAATTTTAAGTATATATATCTAATGTTTGAAAACTAGAATAATAAAAATTTAAAAATTTAAAAAATAAAGAACTATTTTCTATCAAACAGTTTTAGATATAAAATTAAGAAAAATTCACCAAGGTTTCAGTACCTGCTTTAAGAAGCCGTTCCGGTACGAAAATTCGGCCGTAAAAATAGACAAAAAAAGATATCAAAAATCTGGAATGGCAAAACCTAGATAAACTTCTCACGTTTATTTTGGTGAAAAAATCATGTTTCTACGACTAACGAGAGCCGAGGAAAATGGGAAGTACGAAACCATGTTTTTACGGCCGAATTTTCGTACCAGAAAGGCTTCTTAAAATTATGAAACAAAAAAAAACTTGAAGCTTTCCTAGTTCTTTTAATTTATAAATAATACTTCTTAATCCATTTTTAATTGTTAAGAAATACCATGGGGTCAATATATTACTTTTCTTTATGTGTAGATGTAACTTACATCATATTCATTCTTATTAGTAAAAATAATAACAACAATTTATTATTTTTAACTTTGTGTTATAGAATCATGATGAAGAAGTTCTCTAAGGATGAGAATATTGATGATGAGGATCTTGATCCAAATTATGTTCCACTTAACCATGGTGTAACTGATACCAATTATTTGAACTTAGATTGTATCCATATATATATAGGTATTTATAACTATTGAACACTTCCACAGTTTTAGTAACTGTTTGCTGTTTCAAATTCATCATATTAACTGATGGTTGCACTTGCATAATATATTCTGAATTTGTTGAGGTAGTAGGATCGTCAGGATTAATATCTTCATCCTCCAATTTATTGTAAAAGTAACTTATAATTATAATATTGTTATAATAGTTATAGTTATATATTATAACAATAGAATTATCAATAAATTACAAATTACAATAAATATTTTGGTTTCAATAAAATAAATTATAAGACTATTGACTTGACATGAAACTAATTAATAAGTGCAATGTTTACTTTATGATATACTGAAAAGTACTTACCGTTACCATAGGCTGTTGTTCTTGTGATAACACTACTAACTTTAATGGATGTTTCAACATCAAATGTTTTTCATATTCGTTGTGTTTGTACCTTGTACAATTTAAAAACAAATATTGCATTTGTTTTCAGATTTATTTACATATGTAAAACACATTTTAAACTTTGATGGAGACATCTAAAAATTTGTATTTTAATTCGTAACCGCCTACTTCCTAGATATACCCAAGTCCTATTACCTAAAGCCCCGTCCACACCAAAGAAAATTTTGTCGGAAACATAAATATTTATCGACGACATTGTCAGAAACATATGTTTCCTACAAATGTTTTTTGGTCTGGACCGGGCTTAATATATATTATAGACTATAAAGCATAGGTACCCCAAATAGGCATTTGGAAAATATTTCAATAATTATTATGCTATAGACTATAGTAGATACCTATAGATGAGTAGAACATTTATATAATAACATAATATATACATTATTGTACAGCTATTATTATTTCTGGCAGGTACAATTTTTTAGATTCTGAACGGAGTGATCAAATTTTTACGAAATATGTTAAAATCGCGAAAATTTTAAGTTATTTTGAAGTTGAAAATTCATAAAATTTTAAGTATATATATCTAAGGTTTGAAAACTAGAATAATAAAAATTTAAAAAATCAAGAACTATTTTCTATCAAACAGTTTTAGATATAATATTCCGAAAAATTCACCAAGGTTTCAGTCCCTGCTTTAAGAGGCCGTTCTGGTACGAAAATTCGGCTGTAAAAACATGGTTTCGTACTTCCCATTTTCCTCAGATCTCGTTAGTCGTTGAAACATGATTTTTTCACCAAAGTAAACGCGAAAAGTTTATCTAGGTTTTGTCATTCCAGATTTTCGAATTTTTTTCAAACAGATTATATTTGTATTTAAAATTTTCAAAATTTTTAAAAAATCATATAAAATAGACAAAGAAGATATCAAAAATCTGGAACGAAAAAACCTAGATAAGCTTCTCACGTTTACTTTGGTGAAAAAATCATGTTTCTACGAGTAACGAAAGCTGAGGAAAATGGGAAGTACGAAACCATGTTTTCGGTAAGAAAAACACTATTTTACAGCCGTCATGTGCTGCTCTACAGACACTAACTGCACAGAATAACCAGAAGAATCACTTTTCTAGAATTACACGGGTTCTTATGGGGGATAGATTTGCAACACCTGCTGGGATAACAGTGTAGCCTGTATAGAGATAATAATCAATTGTACAACCACATGCGGTTTTGTATTCGTATTACAAGTTATTTGTACAATAAATATTGTACATCATTTTATTGTACTATAATATGATGGGAAATCTGTCTTCTGCGCATCTTGTGAAAAATCAGTTTTATTGCTAATCCTGTAATAATGTAAAACTGGATAATTTAAGGGTTTAAATCAATGTACTTTGAATTTTTACAAAATGTTGGTAAGTATTAAGCGAGTTTAGGTAAAAAATACACTTTGCACGATTTAGGCACTTAAGGCCGATCGCACACCAAAAGAGCAAAACTGCGTTAGACAGTGTTCGTCATTTTCGTCATAGTCAACTAAAAACAATTTGTTTTTATAAAATGCACACTACCTAGACAAAACACCATTAGACAAAACAAAAATCAGTTGTCATCATGTCATCTGATGAAGATGTAGCGATTTGCATGTGGTACACATTACAAAATTTAGAACAGAATCATAAAAAAAAAAGTTATGGATTCATCCGTTAAATAAAAAACGTATCACTCATAATGTAATTTTAACTTTATTATGCGAACTACGTTCAGACGAAAGTAAATTTAAAAATTATACACGTGTAAGTAGTGTTACATTTGATTTTATACTGCAAGAAATAGGAGAAGAAATAAGGAAAGAAGATACAAATTTTAGAAAAAGTATTTCTCCTGAGGAAAGGCTTTTGGTTACACTGAGGTAAGAAACCTAATTGTTTTTTTAATCATTTTTATTTTTTAATTAATATAAAATTAATCATAATACATTTTTTTAAATAGTTAACAAAGTAAACTTAAACTTATAAATCTTTTTTGTAGTTAATTATGTTTTTAATTTGTTTATATTATTATATTTTAACTTATAAATTAAAAAAAAATATCATTTGAATGAATTGTTACTTCCTTGTGAAGACGAAGATAAATCCGAAGCAAAATCACTGTAGTAATTGTTTACATTTTGGTTTTGATTAATTTGTTGATCTGTGTTTTGTCCTGCTATAAAAATCATATTTTGGTCCATGATAGGTCTGGCTTGATATCGTAAATGATTACTCTGATGTTCAACTGGTCTGGGATACATATTATTTATATTGTTTTGAAATGAAGCTATTTGATTACTGTCTTCTTGTTCATCAAGATAACTATTTAAAGACGACATAACTAAATTTTTGAATTTCCTTTGATTTTTATCATTACGTTTTTTATAGTCTGGAATAAGGCTTTTAAAAAATAACAATTCTGGAGGTTCCTCAACTGGTGCTGGCTTTGTAGTTCTTGATTTCAAAAATTCTATCATCGGTTCTGCTACCTTATCACTTGCTGTTGTTTTATATGCATTATTACGTAAAGTTAATTTTGGTTTTTTAAACATTGGTTCAATAATGTCTCGTTCACTCTCCATTACTGTATTATCTACTATATTATCTCCTGTTTTTCCTACTACTAATGTATCATCTTCTTCAGACTCTACGATTTCTTCGGATTCGTTTATATAATCGTTATCAATGTTGCTACCCATTTTTTTATGCTGCATCATAAAACCAGTTAAAAAACTCATACTATCAAAAAGGTACCATTTTCTTTTTTTAGAACCAGCTGACCCAGATTTTTAATTTTTGAGTTCACGAAGTTCCCTTGCAAATGAATTACGAAGACTAGTCCACTTACTTTTGCATACCGACACTAAAAAAACCAATACAAACATTTCACAAAATAATCATTCAATGGCTTACAAAGAATATGTTTACAATTATGATTAATAACAATTTATACATATAAAATTATGTACATTTCAATATTCGACATACCTACTATTAATTTTTTTTTAAAACTAATACATACTTCGTTTAATTAAGAATTTATAATGGTTCATGTAAAAAAAAGTTAAAAGTTGGTAATTTATTTAAACATTTATTTTTTAGTTTTTTGGCTTCTGGTGAACATTTTCAACGCATCCATTATAGTCTTAGATTAGGAGCTACCACTGCAGGTAAAATTGTCAATGATACGTGTTGTGCATTATGGAAAATACTATCGCCACAGTTTATGCCTCTACCTTCGACTGATGGTTGGTTGAACATTGAAAAAGAATTTGACAAATTTTGGAATTTTCCTAACTGCGTAGGTGCCATAGATGGCAAACATATAGCTATTCAATGTCCACCAAATTCAGGATCTAGTTATTACAATTATAAAGGACACCACTCTATTATTCTTCAAGCAGTAGTTGACGCCAACGCAAAGTTTATATTCATAGATGTAGGTGATTTCGGACAGTTATGTTGTTTTAAATAAGTAATGCTGTTTTCAATGTTTTCAACTCCGTACAAGTATACAATTTGTAATTTCTTATGTAATAATAATGATTCAATAACTTAATAACTTAATAATACTTTATAATAAATAATAATACTTTATAACTAATATATTCAAATTACCATCAACATTCATTTCTTTACTTATTTCTTCCCATAACTTGTCTTGCACAATTCGATTGCTATGGTCCTTGTCTCCAAAATCATAAATGGATGGTCTTATTTCCACTAAACTTACTAGTATTTCTCCATCACAAGCCATTATGTGATAAGTATATAAAAAATATAAACAAAATACAAAATACACACGAATAATATTCTTTCTTGTCTAGTTGTGACTAACGAAAAATGTGGACACTCAGACAGTATCAGTCATGACTAATTGTGATTTAAAGCAAAAACGTTTTGTTTTGACTATGTCTTATTAATGTACGTATGCAACGTAATTTCCTATGTTCTATTTTTAACAAAACTGTGTTAGGCTGACTAACACTGTCTAACGCAGTTTTGCTCTTTTGGTGGGCGATCGGCCTAACTGCATGTTTTTGCAATTTTTAAGTTATTAACTGCACATTTTTTTGATTTTTACTGCATGAAAATCCGGTCTCTATTAATAATTAATAATTAATTAATTTATTTATTATTAATAATTAACCATATTTTAAACTAAAAAAAAAGTTAGAATAAGTTTTAGGCAGTAAAACATAATTGATAATATAATTTATTTTGTCATGGTAAAATAATTACAAAATGTATTTGTCATAGCTTCACAGTTCACAATGTTAAATAATTTTTTTAATACTTAATTATATAATACATAACTCTAAAAATATATCTTAAAGAAAATTATTTACAAATGTTTTAAAATTGATAGTTTTCTATTTTTTCGTTTCGTTTCAGACAACATAGACCTATTTAAAAATTTAATTGCAGTAAAAATTCTGAAACGTATAAATAAATTTACTAAAAATTGTTTGTCAAATAATATACAAGGATGACTAAAACGTACATTACAAAGTTGTGGACCCGATGTTATCATTAGTTGAAATAGAAGGAAAGTTCTCAACAAAAATATCTTCTAATTTAATTACATAATTATAAAAATCATCATGAGGCATTAATAGCTTACCAAAATTGGAAGTGTCATTTGCAGAGTAAGATTTGAAGAAAGTTAAGAGGAAAGACTGATCTAATGTTTTTTAATGATTTGCATACTCTATACAAACCGGGCATACATGTTTCTCCAAACATTTCTTCATTAGATATCCACTTACATATGTGTAAGCATTTCTTTCAGGAATATTCAATTTCCTGAAGTCGACAGTACCAATTTTTATTGATTTAAAATTAAAAAGATTTTGTTCTTCAGAAACAAATAATTGTTTTATTTTATTATTTTTATTAGTTGTTTGTTGTTCATTGATATGAGTAAGTACCTGATCAAAGTCTTCTAGACAGTTAGCTCCTGGGGAATGTTTAAAATACTGAAGGCAAAATATTTTTTTAAATGATTGAATAAATTGTATAGGCGTAGGATTTATGTTGTTACCGTGTTGTTGTCTAAAAACTCCAATTAAATTCTCAAGACTATCTTGATTCAAACAGCAGGTAGAAATGTAATATGGTTGGTTTTGGTTAGAATTTAAGGATTTCCATAGCATCTGTAGTCCAGAAATAGAGACCAACCAACCATTAATAAAATTTGTCCGGTTAGTAACATCAGCATTATTATTTTTGTTTATAACTTTTAAGTTTGTAAATATTTCAGTCATTTTTATTAGATGATCTAACTGAGGGGATTCATTATTAAAGGGCCTATTAAAAATTTTACCGTTAGAAGTTTCTCTAGAATTAAATATATCAAATAATTTGTCCATGTCGTCAATAAAATGTATTGTTCTTTGTGAATCAACTGGTAATAATCTACAATTTAATGCTGTGGACATACCAGCTGCAACACTGGCACTAAAAACTTGAGCTGCCAATCTAACTTTCATTTTATCAAAAGGCCCAGGATGAATATGAAAGTATGTTAATTTAGGTGCCATACGGAGGTTACATTTGCCATCATAGTTATAAAAATTATCTAAATGTTTTTTGTCGATGAAATCTTCACCAATTTTAAATAAATGTTTAAAAAACATGTTACGTGTTGATTTCAGCAGGTGAGGGGGGTCAAAAATATAAACGACCGGCTGTCCATCAACTTCAAAAAATGGTTCCTTAGGAGTAACCTTAGTAGTATTTTAAAAGCGAATGAAATTTGACCCTTGATCTGTAATTAAGCATTTAACATTAAGTTTTATATTTCGTAATCGTCGAATCGTTGAAAAAATAATGGCATTAAGATCTGGCCCAGAACAGCTATTAGAAACAAGGTAGTACGCAATAGGTTGTTTCCAATTATATTTGATTCCTCTGATCATAAGGACAAGAGCAAATTTTGCAGGTTCATATGTCCTAAAAGAATTTGATTGGTTAAAACCAATTATCTCATCTTTTGAAACATTATAAAATAAATGTTGTTTTATTGACATTTCGTCTGCACATAAAAAACAGTCCAAAGCATCAGGATGAAAACTACTCATTTTAAATTCTAAAAAGTTAAATAAGAAATCTAAATGATTGGCTTAAATAGCCAGGTTGTAAATCATATTGAGAAGTTACTCTTCTTAAAGTGCAAATAGAAGGAAGCGAAAAAGATTTCTGAAGAAAATGAAATACAATAGGACTAAGAAAATATACAGTTAAAGCAAATTGTTTAATTTGTTTAGAATATCGGTGTCCACTATTTAACCTATCTTTGTTTACAAAATTATTCTTAACTAGAAGGTAGACTGAATGTGATAAATATTGTTCACACATTTTCATACAGTGTTCAATGGTTGTAGTCTGCTGTAGTTGTTGTTCTAGTTCTTTAATTGTACACAGAGCCTTTTATAGTTTTTGTTGAAGTACTCGTTTCCTTGGAGTTTTGGCAGTTAATGAGTTTGGAGTTTGAATACTAATGGAACACGTGTCTAATGATGTACAACTTGAAAACGATGGTGAATCATAAGTACACGACACTACAAATACAATTTTAATGGATTAAAATAATTAAAAGTCATATAGAAAAATCAAATCTATTTGTAATCAACATACCAGTTATGTTATTTAAAATATTATTATAAAATATGTAGATATTTAATTACTTACTTCATTAATTTCATATTGTTTCGATGCAGACACTTTTTGACTCAACTCAAAATTTAACTGTCGATTAAATTTTGGCTTTTTAGAATTATCTTTAGTGTTCTGTTATAATAAATAACTTCTTTTAGAAATAACTGGTTTTTTTATTCATTTTTAAGTGTATTTCTGAACAGTAAACAACCCCAATTTGATTTTTTTATACAGAACACTATTGTCTATAATACTATTATCAGTCAGCTATCTTATAAAATTATGATTAAACATTTACCAATCGCCACTAATCTAATTTATTATTACTTACTTTAATAGGTATGTAATTATTATTAGATTCATAACAACATCGATCGTATTAACTATTATTATCACTCATGTTACCATAGAAATGTTACGCACCACGTTAATGCGACAATACGTACAATGAGGAATAAGTTAACTTGTTCCATTTTACTCGAACATAATATTTTATTTATAAAACTTATTCCCTTTTACCCTCGCATTATAAATTATAACTACCACTTGTTTCATTTTTCACAGACGATTGAAGATAAGAAATATCTAACATTACTTTTATTTTAGATTTGAAAACTACGTAGAATTGTTTTTTCTACTAGATGGCGTAATAATCGAAAAATGGCCAAAATTGACTTATTCCCTTTTACCCGCGCACCGTCCTATTGTATATGGTTCTTGATATAATTGTTGATAATGGTACATAAAGGATATACAGCCCTTTTATTAAAAATATTTTAATATTATAATTTGATTGTGGTTTGTGCTGATATTTTTTACTTATTTACTACTAAGTATGTACTTTATACTTTATTTGAATTTATAGTTAATATACACGATTGTGAAATGGAAAACGAAGACATACAATGGTATAATTATGTAAACCAAGTGCATCATAGAAAAGTGTTACTTGTCTATTTGGCCACTTTACACAAAAAGAACAAAAACGACAGGTAATAATATTTTAATCTTTTATTTGAGTATCTATTATTTTTTAATACTAAATTATTATTTACTAGATCAAAACCCACATGGCATGTTAAACCATTTCTAAAAGAAAGGAGAGTGCATGGGCATTGTCATTGTTTGACAAGTGAACTGCAATTAACAAATTCAGAACTCTACCAAAACTTTGTACGAATGTCTGCTAGTACATTTGAGGAACTGGTGTGCTTAGTTGGACCCAAAATAATGAGATTTCCAAGTCGGCCTGATATATTATCAGTTGGAGAAGTCCTAACGACAACTTTGCGGTAATTATAATTCATTACTATTTACTATCCATTTGTTTAGTATATTTATGCTTAACTGTTACAGGTATCTTGCCCCTGGTGAATCAATGATGTCAATAATGTACTCATTTCGTATAAGGAAGGCCACTGTATACTAAACTTATTTTCCAATGCTGTGAAGTTTTATGAGATACTTTAAATACAAAGGTATGCAATGTTTGTAGTATTCTGAGTAAACTAACGTTAGAACATAATTAAGACAAATCGTATATTAGGTATATAACTTATAAGCTATAATAAGACAGTCTGGTCATTTTTATGTAGTAAAATATAGTCGTTATTTTAATAAAATAATTCCTTCCTATGATAGGTATTAGTTGTACCAGATACTAAAAAATGGGCACAGTTTGGTGTCGAGTTTGAAAATAAATGGCAAGTACCAAATTGTATAGGTAGTATTGATGGTAAACGTATTATACACCAGGTGATAATTATTTATTTTATTTATTCGAACAAATAAAAATAAGATGTATTACAATTGTACAGGGATTTTCCAATAGTGGATCTGAAAATTATAACTATAAAGGAGCACATAGTATAATACTGTTGGCAATGTGTGACGCCAGTTATAACTTTACTATAGTAGACATTGGTGCAGCTGGAAGATGCAGTGATGGTGGAGTTTTCTCTAACTCTGAAATGGGTAAGGGTTTTATGGCAAATAATTTAAATTTCCCACCTGTAAAGATATAGATAGTAACAGTGGTCCAATTCCATACTATGCACTTGGTGATGAAGCGATTAGCTACTAACTAATCTTAGGCGCCCTTACCCAGGAAGAGGTAAAAGAAAACTACCATTAAACGAATCAATATTTAACTATAGGTTGGTTGTATTTATTTAATAAATTAAAATATATTAGTAACAACATTTTTTTTTTACACAGACTTTCCAAAGGCAGACGTACCATTGACAATACCTTTGGAATAATGGCCTCAAAATGGCGTGTGTTTAGAAAAACAATAATTGCCAGACGCAATACTGTAGAAGCAATTACAAAAGCTGCAGTTGTATTGCATAATTTTATAAAAATGTCAGAAAGTAATGCTGGTACTTATTGTAAATAACTTAATGTTATTTGAAATTGTTTTAACTTAAGACGTGTATCATAGGTGTACGGTATTATAGTGGCCCTTTGGACATCGAACCTGATGAAGACAATCGACGGGCAACACTAGAAATGGGAGCTTTAAGACCAGTAAACCAATTAGGAACCAATACCTATTCAGGAAATGCTAAGATAATCAGAAATAAACTTAAGGATCATTTTTCAGGCAAAGGTGTAGTTGCATTTCAATATGAAAGATTAGTTAAATAACTATTTATTGTAAATAAACTTTGAATATTAAAAATGTTTGAAAAAATTTGTTTATTCAATGAAAAATCAAATCTCAATATTTAAATAGGTTATGAATGAAATTAAAATTAAAAACAAAAAAATAGTAAAACCTTTTCTAGACTAAAAATAAACAAAACCACTCATATGTTAACAATGAAAACAAAACAAAATACAAAATTGGATATGTAGAATATTTAAATTCAAATAATAATACTTTTTGAGATACTTTACAAAATAAAATAATAACAAATAATTTAACAAATTTATAAGAAGTTACTTTCAGTCTTATAATTTAATAATCTGTCTTAAACTTCATAGTCAGTCTTCCAAACTATCAATAACTTGGCATATAAATTATGATTGTAATCTTTTTTTCTAATTTTTTTTTTCTGTCATATTTTTCATTAAATGTGCCAAATATTTACAGAATCCCCGTTTTCTTCGTTAGTTGGTGGAGCCTTGTTGGTGCAACCGGTCTTGATTCACGCAATTCCTTTAAAATTGATTCTTCAAAAGTATCATTCTTTGATCCTAAACACAAATTCTATCAATTTTAATCAGAACTTCATATTATTATAACCATAAAAAAAATTTAAAATTAATGTGATTTGAAATGTATTTATAGTTTATAGGTAATTGATGTCTAATTAATTGGTAACATAATAAATATATAAGTGTCATTTACTTTTTGTTGGCTTAGTACTCTGTTCTGAACTGGCTTCACTATCTAACAGTGACATATTATTTACAGGATTAATATTACTTGTAGTTCTGTTAACAAAATATAATATTATTCACATTTGACCATTACCTGGATTCAAATTTCAATAAAAATATATCAGTCGTGCAAGACTACAAGAGTAAGAAAATATAATTCTACATACATTTATTAAAAATGTCAACCTTTCAATATTAGTAGATATAATGTATCAACAATATAAATAATATTATTAAAAAATATTATAAATATTATAAATAGGGCACTCGTAGCACTAAAAAATCACCAAATATGCACTTAAATATACAAAATATGCATTAAAAATATGCATTTTAAAATGAATAAATTTGAATTAAAAATAAGAATTTTTCTGTATCTTTTATTTTTATGAATATATTTTAATTCAATCTAAACTTACAAGTATTGAATTAATTAAACTTATAGGTTTTCAGATACTTTTTTAAATGAATATGTCAATTTCTTCAAATTCTAAAAAATATATACTGAAATATAAATATGTCCAATGTCGGTGAATTAAATTAACAACCAGACAATAAATATGCCCTTAAACCAAAAAAAAACTCAAAATATGCATTTATATGCAAAATAAAATTTGAAAACTAGCTTTGTTTCAGCATGAAACGTATTTGCTTCTTACTCTGCGAATTTTTGATTGTGCAAAAAAATTATGCAAATGCTACAAGTCCTTTGCCTTAATTATAAATAATTATTATCTTACCTATAATTGTAGTATCAGGTGGCTTATTTGGTTTTTGAATCATGATGATTATGAGAACTTCCATAGCAGTGGAAAATAAAATAGTCTAATTATTGAAATTTATTTAAATGTGTGTAAGATGAACAATGCCTCTTTTACAGAGATATTTGACTACTTCGTCCTTGATTAGATCACGTTATTAGAAAAATTATTGTTAATGTGTACCATTATTCATTATTATATAATGTGTATCCCCTAATAAAATGTAAGAGTTCTAAAATTCAGCAAAATATGATTTTTATAAATGAAACTAAGTTTGTTCTTTGTAATAAATAATAATATAATAATAAACACAATAAAAATAATGAATTGTAATAATATAAGGTACTTACTAATATTTTAGACGGATCCATATTTGTTATTTTTATTTTATTTCAGTTTTCAGTTTTTCACCGTCCAAGTCAAAATAGGTATATGGAAATCAAATATCAGTTACTTTATCATCTCCTTATCACAATGGTGTGCCGAGTACACGAAAAATGTTCAGCTATGTTCAACAACACGGTAACATGGTTAATCGTGAGGTAAGAACGTATAAACACTTTGGTGTTACCAAACGCTTACCATGTATACCAACCAATCACAGCGAAAAATTTTTATGTACGTACACCATAGAGTAATATAGAGAGGCCGTTCAATAAAATAGTTGAAGCGCAGTTAGACTCCCTTTTACAGGTTAGCCATATCAAACATGTAACATATTGTTCATGTATTGTCCGGGTAACACTGAAAATATACTTAATATTTTGTTGACAAAATTAGTTATAAGTTATAAATTTTTTTTGTATGGTTAGATCCATTTTAAGTAATGAGTTACCTTTTTGGGGAAGCGCATTTAGTATACATATTAATACATTAAAGGTTTTAAGAATTCGAATTCGAATTTAAAATTTGTATTATTCAAACTAAGACCTATACCACTATCGGATCACCCAAGGGAGTGAATTTTCAAAAATTGAATAACCTTTTGGCTAAGCCTAATATAATAATAAAAGATAACGTTAAAAAGACAGCCCAATGGGAAGGGAAAACGCCCCTCTCCCCCGTAGCCACCACTGGCCTATACCCTAGTAATAGGCTACCAAATATACTTTTAATGATAATTGTCTGTCTAATTTGGATAGTATAAGAAAACATTTAATATATTAAGTTTTCAGTGCATACTCATGCTAGTTAATATTTATATTTTGTTCTGCTTGAACCCTACTCATAACAATCTTAGGGTTTAATGAGTAGATGAACCATGTAATAATGTATGTAATCAAATATAAATTGACAGGTTTTCACAAATAATAAAATAACAATAATAATAATAAAAATAATTTAATTATTTATTTTAAATTTAAACTTAATTCATATTATATAATGTAACACAATTTTAAGTATACCTAAAGTTTCTTAGATGTATTTTTTCACTTTTTTTTGTCAAGAAGGGAGTCTTCGATGATATTAAATATTAATTAATAGTTACAAACATAATAAATCATGTAAAAAATGGAACAAATCTATTTTACCGGACACCCTTTTTTTCATCAATATTGTTTTCTAAGTACACTTACTGCCAGCATGGTCACTCGTTAGCCCGGACATCAGGTGAAAATTAGTTATTTAGCATATTTTGTATTATCGACAATTTTGAATTGCCATAACTTTTGAACAGTAAGTTTCCACAAATATTTTCAAACACTTTTGATTTTAGCATGAAAAACACGAAATTTAAAAAAAAAAAAAATTTTAAAAAAGGGTGTCCATAAAATTAGATTTATACCTAAAAAATAAGTATTAAAAAAGGTATAAAAAAGTATTTTGTCGTCTTCACTAAGTTCTTTGCCATTTAACATTCTATATCTTCAATCTATATTCCCTGATCGGTTTCTGTCAAACACTTGGAATCATGCAAAATATGCAAAATACAATCAGTGTTATTTTAAGAAGAATGATCTAAATCGGGTACAAATATTTTCAAAAAGATTATTACAATACATATTATATGCATATGCATATTAATCAAATCTAATCTAATTATGGCAGAACCTAAAATAAATGAAGATTAAACAAAATTAACTGTTATTTATATCTGAAATGTAGTGAAAAGTTATGAAATTATAAACAAAAGTACAAGTTTAAACTCTAGGTCTAAAAAAGAAAATACCTTACTTACTACTAAATACATACTTGACTTGAAATATCCATACTCACACAATTGTCTAAGCATATTTTTTTTTTAAATACTTTTGTTTACCAAATATTGTTAATTAACAGCGTAGAAATAAGACATATGTCATCTGTCATCTGTTGAACGTCATCAGATTTTTTGATTTATTACGATTCTTTACCTTTAATTAAAATACAACAATATTATACAATTAGTTATTTATATTTAATACTTAACATACATATCAAAATTTAAAACTACAACAAACAATTTTTTTTTAATGTATTACTTTAATATAAATGATAACAACTATAAAACATTTAAATTCATTGACCTCTAAACAGGGTAAGTTTATTGTACCATTGTCTAAGGGATGGTGTTTCATTATGTTTTTTTACAATGTAATTAATTTTTAAATTTATGTAGGTAGTTGCAATTGATTTTATTAAAAGAGTACAATGGTCTGATAAAGGGCTGCGTGTTTCTTGACTATGGGTTATTAAAGACTTAAATATTGTTGAACTGAACAAATAATGTGCCAAAACTTTTGATTGGATTTCTAATCTATTGATTGCTTTTTGTTTATAATTGTAACTTTTTAAAAAATGTTCAGTTTTAAAACAAATTGAAATGACATCTTCACTGGGGTACATTAATCCTCCTTTTTCACCTCCTCTATTCTTTAAAGTAATTAATGAGTTCAAAAAACAATCCTTTTCCACAGCCACTAATCCAAGTTTACATTCTTCACATTTAAGTGAATTGGTAAGTTTGTAAACTACAAAACCGGCTATATAAATTATAATTTCTTTTGCAAACTGGCTTGATGAATGTTCAGAATTGTTACCAATATAATCGTGGTCCATGATTAATGAATTTATATTTTGAACATTTACCTCATCAATAACCGTGTCTGAACTAATACCTATAGAATTATTATTCAGTACTTTAATAGGATCTATACTAGAATAATGTAAGATATCAATATCCTCAAGAGGTAGGTATACAATTGCCGGTATTAAAGCTTTGAACATCATTAACTCTAATCACTAATTTTCTATATGCGGCTCGAAACTGTTGTGCTGTTGGATTATTATTATGACCTCCTGATGCTCTTACTGTGCCAAAAAACAATTCAATATGATCCTGACTACATTTGTACAACTTTAAGTGTTCTAATTTGCCTGAGTCTACAAGATTGTCATACAATTTTAAAACACTATGTAATCCTCCAATAAATCCTATAAACCCCGTTTTTCTTTTGGAATCTAAAACAGGTACAAATCCATCAATTTCTTTTACCTTAAGACCTTTTATGTAATTGGTGAATTTGTCTTTAAATATGGATATAACATTCACATTCTCTCTACACAATGCTTTTTTATAACCTATACAATGAATCGAGCGTGAATTTAGTATATCGAATGTAATATTAAACATTTCTATGAATTTAATTGTGGCGCCAGCTTCAGAAAACTCATCCATCTTCAAATTATCCATACAAAATCTCAAAGCATCGGCAACAGACTGGCTAAGCAATTGTGATGCAAGCTTAACCTTCATCTTTTGCTTGCAGAAAAAAATATGTTCTTTTCTTAATTTATTTGCTAAATGACAGCCCTCTTTCTCTTGCAAACAAAATAATTTTAATATATACTCAAAATCAATCATATTATCTTCTTCATCCATAAATTGTTTTTTCTCTCCAAAAGCATTTCTCACTAACTTAATCATATGGGCAGGATCCACAAATGTCACTATTTCGTTGTTATCAAAAACAAAAGACGTGCGGTAGGTATTAATATTAAAATCACAACCCAAAAGTTTTGCAGTAGTTAAGTTGGTTGCACATCCATCAAACGTTAAACTTATTATTGTTATACCAGTTGGTTGTAAGAGTGTTAAAGCATGTTTAATTAATTCAGATTTTTGGGAACTATTAAGATTACTAACCAAAAAGTATCCAATTGGTAGCTTCCAATTTTCAGTCACAGAAACAACCATAAGTACAAAGCATTCTTTGGCTATATCGAGGCTATCATTGGTCATTCCATTGCCTAAATCTACACGGCCGTAGTATGTTCCAGTACAGCTATCATATTGAAGATGTTGGCGAATAGCCATCTCATCCATCATCAGGGCACAATAAACCGGATTAGTGGAATTTTTTACTTTGAGTGTTAATGATTTAAGGGATTCTTGTGTAAATCCTGGATTAGCATTAACATTAGCATACCATTTGCTAAGAGTACGCTGGTGTGGTAGTATAGTATTAAATTGTTGTCGAACATATTCATATGCTCTAACAGAGAAAAAGTGCAACGATAAAGCGAATTGCCTAACAGATGGGCTATATTTTTTAGGAACTTTCTTACCCATATTTTTTTTAGCCCAATTAATGATTAAATCTTGTTTATTACCAAAAGATTCCAACAATGTGAAGCCAACATCTTCATTTATGAGGTTCTCATTCTGCAATTTGGTGATGATCGTTTTCATTGATGCAATTTTCTTTTTCTGTCTTCTAACAGTTTGTTGTACATTTTTAATCTTCATATCTTTAATTTTAAGTTCACCCTTTAGTGCCTGAATTCCTCGTTTTAGGAAGCGACGACGTGGAGTATCTGATGTATGGAACTTGCTAGCATCCATTAGTGATATTTCATGTTTGGAGTTCATCTAAATTAAAAATAATGAGTTTAAAATCATGCAGGTACTTCGAATGCATAATAAACAAACAACAAATATAATTTTATACCATTTAATTTAAATAGTCATACTTACACAAGGTTTTTTAATACTGAATTTATCAGAAGTGCTTTCTATGTTTATGGATGGTGAAGTGGAAGAAGAATCAACTGGCAACAATGATGCTATCTCATCTTCATCGTTTGCACTATTATTACAACCAGCCAATTCCTAAAATATAACAAGAATACAAAATTATCTATAAAATTATTAATAAATAATAAAATAGCACCCAATTAGGTACCTGTTCATGTATATTTTCACTTTTTTGTAAGCCTTGACCAACGGATATCAATGAAATATCCATGTCTTCTTCTGTATTTAATTCATACACATAAGATGACTAAAATAGAAAAAGTTATTATAATTATTTGAAGTTAAAAACAAAAATGCATAAATATGTGTAATTAGTTAAAATAGGTTATTCACCTTGACTTCAGTCCTTTCAAACACAATACAGTTGTTACTTGTACTAGACACATCAGAGTTTGAAAAACTTGGCAGGAGAGGTTTTACTAATTCTGGATAAACATTTTTAGGCTAAAATGCAATAATAATTAATATAAAATAAAAAATCTAATGCTTGGGCATTTTTTGTATATACAATAAAACAAAAACTTACATTTTTCACTCTTTCAACAATACATGTTGGAACAGCAGTTTTTTTTAGAATCCTCATGTTTTGATTTTCATTACAAGTAAAACTAGCTAAATCAAAATGAGCAGAACAAATTAAACTGTTCTTAGTGATATCATTTGTATTTAAACCATTTTCATTTATGAAATTCAACCATTTTACTCTAATATTTTCTTTAGCTGGAAACCTAAGTAAAAATAAATGATAATTATATGAATGCAAAAGACATTTATATATAAATAAAATACATATTAATAAAGATGATCAAACACAAATAATATTCAAAATATAACGGTTGTTATTCATGATACTTACTTATGAAAAGAGATATTAGCACTTTTGGATTTTGCATTTCTCGATCTATTACAACAAAAACAGCTCGGCATTTTTCAATAAAAACAATTGAAATTAAACAAAATAATACAAATTAGGACGTTTTACGTACTAGCTCAAGTGGGTAAATAATAAACAATTTACTAAACATAAAACAATTAACAAGTGGTAATCATTTAATCAAGTAAACCGTAAATAAATAACGATAAACATTATCAGTTATTCAGTTATCACTTAATAGTTATGTCAAACAGGTTGACTTTAAGTTTTAGTTGTACATTTTTTTGTTCTTTGTAAATGGAAACCCTGCAAAAGGGAGGCCAACTGCGCTTCAACCTGTCATACAGGCAGTATAGGGAAACGGCCTCTCTATATTACTCTATGACGTACACGCATACGTGTATAGTGGAAACCCGCCTTAATGATTAATTTAAAATGTATAATAGATCATTTTTTTTTTTCAATACCATCGACAAGTATGTCTTATACCTAGACTGACATACCGTCTCCACTCAGAATCGTTTTTCTTATACAATGATATTATATCATTGAATTCAAATTTAATACCATCCATTATACTTGTAACCTACTGTACAGCAGAGCGACATCCACTTGTCCTCATTTTTCTTTTTAAATCTAAGATTTTAAAATGTGATACATTAAGATTATCTACCTTTATCAAGAAATAAATGTCAATAAGAAAGTCAAATTAAATTTTCATGAGCGTTTGAAATTCAAATTTTTACAGTATTGGATATTCACTCGATTTCTCATGTAATACAATTTCTATATATCTTAATTTCCAATATAATAATATAGTTTATTAATAGTTATTACTTATTACTATCATTATGTAGGAAATAATGAATAGTAGTTTTATTAGTTTTCTTATCAGTTTTATTATGGGCTGGTCAAAACTTTTGCCCCCCCCCCTCTCAAAAACTAATGACACCACTGCTTATAACTCATTATTCGTTATAATGTTATAACTAGTAATTACAACTTATAACTTCTTGTCGAAGATTCAATTTTATATACTGATGTACTAAAAAACATTAATTCTGCTTTAGAATAAAAAATTGAAAATGTGTACTGTCATTAAAAATAATAAAAAATATAATTATTATAATTATAATTATAATTGTTTTCTGAAAATGTTGTAAAAAAAATATTTTCAAGAATGTTGAGTTTTTGAAATAATGAAAATCCTTATATTATTTGCCCGAAATATATTATACTGGCCTATCGCTGTACAAAAAATAAAACTTACTCTCCCTGTCATCTTTTTGGTTCCCGCTACTTGAGGATCTACCTGATTAAAAAACCATGCAAGGGTACTGTTTCCACGTCAACGTACACCAGTTGCACGAAAAGCGGTACCGGGATGGTCGGTTGCCAAATTACTATATCAGCGAAAGCTAACAGCAGCAGCAGCCGCAAGACAGAAGGATCTTGTCACCGCAGCGACAGCGAATGCTGCCAAGGCAAGTTGCCTTAGGCAACTAAAGCAGCTGAAGCAGCAATCGCTTTGGTTGCTAAATTGCAAGCAGAGGCAGGTGAAGCTGCCGCTTCAGCCATAGTAGCTGCTGCTTTAGTAATATAACAGCGGCAACAACCACAACAGCAGCGGCATGTAGGTTCAAATGTGCGTCACCTTCCGGAACACGGTCAACAAAATTAAAAACTGCGCATGGGTATTCGCTCCACGTCGACGTTAGAGATGTGTCGTTCGCGAACGAACGGATCAAATTGAACGGGTCAAACTTGTGAACGAAACAATCCGGATCGTGAAATAATAAAAAGTCCTTCGTTCGTTAATTCGTTCAATTTCGTTCTCGTTTGGATTGCACTGCTACCAACTCAAAATTCTTAATAATGAGTGATCCGAACTCATTAGGTAATCGGTAATCACTAATCACATTTCACTCTATGATATATTTAAACCGCGATTTAGTTTATCTATAGTCTTGTCCGTGATCACAAAAACAATAATGAAAATTGATTATATTATATCAAATAATAGTAATAATACAAGCTTCGCTTCATATCTATGACCAGCCATTGAGGATTTTTTATAAAACATTTTACATATTATTATTTATTTACCTTTGGTGAATCTTAATTTTCTATCTTTGTTATTGTATTTATGTCTATGACCATGACACAATAATATAATAACACACAGTACACACAAACTTTAATAAACGATAATCAGTTAATCAAACATTAACATTATTATATTATCTAATATCTTTATAGCCTATAGGTACCTACCTCGGGATTTACCATTACTTTATAAGTAGATATTACTCGTGATTCGTGATACTTGTCCTATTAGCCTTTAAAAGCTTTGTAATAACACAGAATACATTAAAATATTAAATCTATACTGTGGTTATAACTAATAAGTAATAAAATACAATTGATTGAAATTTGGATGTAACAACTAACAGGTACCTAAGTTATAATTTATTAAATATACATTGTGCCTTAAGCATTGATATTATAATAATTTATTTAAAATTATAATAAATAATTTTTAAAATTCATACAGGTAATATAAATTATTTTTGTACTGTATAACATGATTGATATAGTAATAGGTAAAATATAATAATTTTAATTTGATTTATTTATCTGAAAATTAAAATACCTCTTGGTAAAAATAAACAGTTAAATATTTATTTTGCTTAAGTACATACTTACTTTTTAAATTACTTGATTGACGTTTAATTGTTGGTCATTTTACATTTTAACATTTCCTTATAATTAATAAACAAATTATATTATGTGTAATAATAATAATAATATGTAGGTAATATGTTGAAAATTACATATTAAGGTTTAAAAACAAAATCTTCGATATTTTTTTTGATTCAAGCCTATTTCTACGGTCTGTAATTACCTGTCCTGCCTTTGAAAATAACCTTTCACATGGAACGGATGTGGCTATGATACAAAGACGAGTTTTAACTATTTCATAGAGTCGTGGGTAAACTTTTTGTCGCTCTGACCACCAGAGTAGTGGATTTTCATGTCTACTGATAATTTGTTCATTCAAATATTTGTCTAGCTCAATTCTGCCTGCTGCTGTAGAATTATTTCCACCGATAGCATTAACCACAGACTTGTCAAAATCTCCCCAGATTGGCGAGTTGGAATACTGAGGTGCTGAAGAAGATGATTGTTGAGGTAAATCTAACTGCTCTGTTCTTATGCTGCTTTGTAATTTATTACGAAGTTGGGATATACTCCTATTATATTTGTCCTCATTAATAAATCCATGTTTCTTGAATCTAGGATCTAGAATTGTAGCTTGAGCATTGAGTAAATTGTCTTCAATTCTGTCAAACCTAATCATCAACTTTTCTTTTAAAGTCTTGGCCATATTCAGCACTTCTCTGGGTAAATCTATGTCATTTATAAATGTATGTGTAACTTTAAACATAGCTCTTACCATAATTATTTTTTTTGAAATTGAAATATTTTTTTCTGCACTTATTTCAACAGTGACATCATAAAAAATTTTCAACAACTCTTTTGATTTATCTACAACTTTCCATTCATTTGGAGTAAGTGAATTTAATTCGGTGTTGTTTAAAATAGCCAATGTTGCAATTATTGGCTCCTTTATTCTCAATATTCTATCGAACATATCAAAAGTTGAGTTCCATCGTGTTGGGCAATCTTGTTTCAACTTTAAAATTGGATTCCCGGTTTGTTTTTGATATTCCTGCAATTTAGCTAATGCATGAGAACTTCTTTTAAAGTAAGATACAATGTCTTTAATTTTTGTTATAACAGGCTCAATCTCACCCAATCCACAATGGACAATCAAATTGATATGCGCAAAACATGACAACCGTCTCCAATTGCATTTTTCAATTGCACTTTTAATATTTGCAGCATTGTCTGATACTACAACAGTTATACGCTGACTCAATCCCCAATCATCTACGGTAGTTTTCAAAAATGAAGCTAAATTATCAGCTGTATGACTTTCTCCAAAACTAGTACATGCTAACAAAACTGAAGATAATTCAGTGACATTATCTGGATCTATGAAATGAGCAGTTACTGCAAAAAAACTTTCATTATTCCTTGATGTCCATCCATCAGTGGTAAAACATACTGCAGATACATTTTTTAATTTATCTTTTACTCTTTGGACAACCATCTCATACATTTGGGGCAATAAACTATTAGAAACTGTTTTTCTGGAAGGAATTATGTAATTAGGGGACAGCATATTCAATAATTTTCTGAACTCTTTATCTTCGACTATGCTAAAGGGGTGATATTCTTTTACTATCATTTTTATTAATTGATGGTCAATTGATATAGATTTACATAATGGCAGTGGTCGATGAATGAAATTTGCTATAGATGATTGATAATTATTTTTGTTTTGAACTATTGAAGACGAAGATGTTATAGAAGAATGAACTATTGCAGATGTAAATTGAGAAGTGGATGTCGATGGTTGTGAATTGTCAAGGTACTCAGAGTTTGATTCCTCTGCTACCTAAAAACAACCAACAATAATTTTTATATTTACATTTTATTTTATTAGTTTTATAATTTTTTTGTTTGTGAATTTTTATTAATAAATATAATATTTAAGCGTGACAAGCTTGAATGTTATGTTATTATTTATTTATATTATAATTTATACCACAATTTTTAAAATGTTAAGTTTATTTTATAAATAATTAAATTTTATACATTACTTAACACATTTACAGAATGACAAAATTAAAATATTGTTAATACCTATGCAGTGGATATTATTTTTTATACTCTTAAAATTATTTTTTAGTGTTATTAAATTATAAAATGTGTACCTGTGGTGTTGATCTTTGCAGTGGAACTGTGACATGCTTTGTCTTCATGTGCCTTAAAAGATTGCCTGTTGATCCTCCAGAAAAACTTTTTTTTTTCATTACAATAACTGCATTTTGCCATATTCCCATTTGTAAGTGTGAAATGATTCCACACATAGCTACGTTTTTTGTACAATTGATTTGTTGATGAAGCCATGTTTATTCTAATTGTATAATTGTAATAAATATGTTTTCTAATAATTTTTAAAAGATGGTATTTATATAAATTAAAGTGATTTAAGACTTACCTGTTTATTAATTATCATAAACCAATTATTAAGATAATTAAATTCAAAAAAATTGTAGAATAGCAATTTTTTTAAATGATAACTTTAAAAATTTAATAATTTAAAACACTGAAATAAAATTATCACCAATTAATAAAAACAGAATACAATTCAATTTTTATGAAAAAATCTTGACATGCTTACAAAGGCAATATCGATTTGTTAATGAGAAAAATTCATATTGCATAATATACATTTCAATAGTCTTTCAAGTTGTAACATGCTGAAACAAGTTTGGTTTTTGTTTTTGCAGATTTATGTTATGAAAGGATTTAATATACACTAAATACTGAATGTTAAATTACAGTATTATTATTTTAATTGAAATAAAGTATATTTAATTTGATCTATGTCAATCTTAGTATTTTAAATATTTAGTTGTTAAACTCAGCATCATTTTAATGATCAATATACCAACATCCAAGTTCTTACATTATACTATTGATTGTAAATATTATAAATCAATTGTATATATAATCAATGATTATAGTAATTTTACACTTATTTTACCTTTTTTTGAATTTTAATACTAACTTTAATTCAACGTATTACAACAATAATTGAATTGACTGTATATATATATTCCATTTTTGATGGATTACTTATTTTTAATTTTTTTTACTGTGTACCTATATTTAATTTTTATGCAGACATACTTAAATTAATATTCAAGTATAACTTTGTTTATTATTTACTTAATTACTTATATTAGTATGAGTGTACTACAGTACTTATTTTCAGGGTAACACAATATAAAAATAATTATAGATTTATTGATATAACTTTTTACAAAGTTCTTTATTCATCTAAACAATGTAATCCCACAAAAAAACAATACGAGAAAGCATAATTTATTATTTATTAAAAAGACTTCTAGTGAGCAGTTAAAAAACATTTGAACCTCTTTATTCTCATAACTAGATAATATTTAATTCAATAACCATTTAAAAATTTGATTATGAGTTATGACTATTATCACGAAACATTTAAAATCAATAAAATATTCCAATTCGTTCAAGTTTACTAAATGAACGCGATGGTACCTATGATATTATGAGTCATATTTGATATTATGAGTCAATTTATGACTGATATGACCAGATCTTTATTTTACACAATAGTCGTTATATTTATAATACGTTCATCATTCAATGAACGAGAATCGTATGATAAGATTGGATCTTTGTTTAATGCAATAGACGTTATGTTTATAATACGTTCGTCGTTCAACGAACGAAATGAACGAAATGAACGAATCATATGAACGGGTCTTTTCAATGACCCGATCCAAACGACCCGTATTGCCCATCTTTAGTCGACGTACCGCGGCCGTACGAAAAACGTTTCTGAGGATAGTTGGTCACATAATACTATATCTCCTGTGTAGCACGTGTAGTACGTCAAAGTACAGTTGTCAAAAGTGCTACCTACAAATTTACCATGTTCACGGTGGGCCTGATCGGAGTCGCAGTATTGCCGACCTGCCTATTTTATAGCTAAATCTAGCTTTTTTGAATCGACGTCTAGCTATGAAAATATTGATCTAGCAGGTAGGTAGCTATTTAAATGGCATTTTCTGCAGAATTAATACAGGCAATATAGCTATTTTAGCTTTTTCTTAAAAAACAGATTTTTTTATTATAACAAAGGCACACTATATTTTGATTATAAATAATTTAACAATTTTTTATCACCACGGTTGTATACTATGTACCAAATAAGAGAGCACCGGGTGGCGCACGAAAACCGGTCGAAACTCGCGCATAACAGAGAGCGCTACCGCAGCGTTTGGCAGGTGGCA
Source organism: Macrosiphum euphorbiae (assembly GCA_949089665.1). Lineage (NCBI taxonomy): Eukaryota > Metazoa > Arthropoda > Insecta > Hemiptera > Aphididae > Macrosiphum > Macrosiphum euphorbiae. The sequence goes on from CARXXK010000002.1 coordinate 60,135,571, forward strand.
GCTGCGGCCGGGTCGAGTGTCAGCGGCGAACACGGCCGGAAAGGTAATACTAGTAAGCTAGGAAGCTAGTAATAATAGCTTCGTGTAAACAGAACTAGCTTTGATTTTAAGCTAGCAAGTTAGGGAATATTTTAATAAGCTAGCGTGTCAAGCCAGGCTAGTTTAATAGGATTGCGTTCTATTTTTTTTGAGCTAGCACACCTCCCACCACTGAATTTACTATCCTAGCTAGTGTTCTATCTCCGTGTGGACGGCAAAGCTAGTACATGATCGGCTAGTGCATTGTTCAAGCTTATTTTTATTACGCCACATGGTTTGTTAAATGTGAATCGGTATTGTTGTTGTAGGTTTTTTTGTACGTCAAAATGCCAAAATTAAATGGTGATGTTAATTTAAAGTTGGTTGAATTATATCGCGAAGAAGAATGTCTATGGAATGCCAGTATTTCATCTTATAAAAATAAATCTATGCGTGATTCATGACTACAAAAAATATTTGCAGAGTTGAATACAATCGGCTCACAAATGACTGTTAATGAAGTAAAAAATAAAATTTAAAATTTAAGAGCAACATACTGCCAAATGTTGTCAAAAATTGAAAAATCAACCAGGTCCGGTGCAGGTGCTAATGAGGAGTATAAGCCTAAATTGAGTTGGTTCGAGGTAATGCATAGTTTTATAAAAAATGTTCCAATGAAAAAAAAAACAACCGTAAGTTATATTTATTTTGTAAATAATTAATAAAATAAATTAAACTACCTATTTAATTATTAATTCATTTATTATTATTGAATATTATTATTCTTAATAATAAATATTATTTACAATATTATTAATGAATCATATTTTCTTGCCATGGCACCGCACCCTCGTTGTTAAAATAGTCTTTAATGGTTCCCCTTTTTTGGACTTCTGAAATCAAAGGATGGTTACTTCCTTGTCGACATAAATTTTCTAAGACTGTAGTTTCTGTTCTCCATGCACCATGAATAATATTTCTTGCCTCAATATCTTCATGGTCGACATCACAGTACGTTATATAATTATTTCGTTTTTCTTTTCGTAACCAATATGCAAAGCACATGCTGCTAATACAATTTTATCCACTGTATTCACATCAGTAGCGATAGGTTTTTGAAAAATACGAAATCGGCTTCCTAATATTCCAAAAGCATTTTCAACTATTCTCCTAGCTCTGAATAGTCGATAGTTGAAAACTTTCTGTGCCAATGTTAAATTGTCACCTGGGTAAGGTTTCATCATATATGGTTTTAACGAAAATGCACCATCAGCAACAATCACTCCACCATTTGGTAGAAGATTATTATCTTGTTTATTATAAATAGAGCAATTTCTAAATGCACTTGCACCGACATCAATATATCGGAAACAATAATCGTCATCTACTATTGCCATAAGAACAATAGTGAATACTTTTTTGTAATTAAAATATATACTGCCACTGTTGTCGGGAGCTACAGCCTACAATTTGTATATGTTTTCCGTCAATGGCGAAATAACATGGTGGAAAGTTCCATCTGTTTTTAAATCCATTTTCTATTTCCGCCAATTCATCGTTGTTGGTCGGGAGCTGTAAATATTACAATTAATGAAATCCAAAGTAAAATAATGTATATTATCGAATATATATATATTAATATTTATTTTTTATATTGTGTGTGTATGTTTATACTTCAATGAAGAAAATTTTTTTTAAAAAATTTAGGACAGTCGAGAGTTAGAAAAAATTTATGAAATTTTAGATAACAGTGAAGCCAATATTAATAGTGAAGATAATATTGACAATAATGAGGGCAATGGAAATATTGAAGACAATATTGATACAAGCGAAAGTATTTTAAATTTAAAAAATTTGAATGCACAACCATCTACATTTTCATCTTCTTATAAGAGGCCCTCTATACCTACATCTGTACCTACTCCGAAAAGAAAAAATTGCACAAGTGATATCATTAGTAAATGAAATAAGGTCAATTAAAGACGATTTAAAAAATATACCAGAATACGAAAATGAACATGACATTTTTGGAAAATTCGTAGCAAGTCAACTCAAACATTTATCTCTTACACAGTGTATTATGACTCGTGATCAAATCAATGCTGTATTATCTCGTTGAAGATTGCAAGATTTAAACTATGGTAACACGACTTTTTCATTTCAGACACCTTTTTACAACTCTTCAGACTCCAACATGACATCAAACAGTGTACCAGCATCACAAACAGAGAGTTCAATTTTGTCAACAACTGAATATCAAGATAATTCTAAACAAGAAAATAAAATAAATGATATGAACTACGATTACTCCTATAATCCTATAATGAGAGCATTTAACGATGCATAATTATTTTAATAATATGTATAATTAGTAATAACTAATTAATAATTGAATGATTAATATTTAAAAATAAATTGAATAATGTAAACAGTAAATGATAATAAAGACTTAATAAAAGTATAAAGTAAATGCAAACATTAATGTTTTCTTTTAATGCCTTGTAAATTTCGACACATACCTCAGGTATAACTTTACATATTGAAGATATTGAAACTCTGTAAAAGTGACCGAGTTTCCTGTAATTGATGCCAGACGAAAGAAAATCTAAAGTGATCTCTAACTTTACTTTTGCTGGTATGGCCTCTCTCATTATAGTATTCATACGTTGCATTTTTGGAGCCACACAACTTAATAGGATATCGAAAATATCTGGCGACATTCTCAGAATACTCTTGAATTCACCTATATCTTCACAGCGAAGTTCTTCTAAAAGTGATGCAGATGATCCACGTTCTTTCCTTCTTAAAATCCACGGTCTTGTCCAAATACGTTTTTCTAGCAACACTTTTAAATAGTCTAATGCAATGTCACATAGTTAACGAAGCAGCTGTTTTATTCTTATTACATTATTCTTTTTTCGAATGCGGTTCATTTTTATTTATTTTCACTAAATTCAACTTTACAAATTTTTAATAGTGCCCCGAATTCGCCCGAAGTGAAGTTCTCGAGTATACTAAACTGTAAAAAACTGTTTATAATACAATTTTTCCTAACATCGTATTAACTATTCTAGCTTCTTCCAAGCCAGGATAGGCGTTGGGAATAGCTAGCTTGCTATCCTAGCTTGAAGAACTAGCCTCGTGTATTCCGGGTATAAAGGCGATCGATGAAAGAGCGAATAGACCCAACCAGTGGTCCGGACGTAACTCCAACTCCCTAATTCCACGATTCATTTGGATGGCGCACCAACGAGGTGCGCTCTTTTTCGGTACAGAGTATAGATATTCAATCGTGCTTATTAGAACCATTTTCTCTCATAATCCACGATTTCACGAGTTAAGATAATATTTTAAATTTTAATCATAACACGGACTCATAGATAAGTATAATAATATAATAGATAGGCAACTCCTAAAACCGAACAGTATAAAAAGCGCTCCTGGTGGTCGCGAAGTTTAACTAACCTGTGTTGGTGAACAATCGATAGTGCTATCGATAATTTTAACGTTAATTGCTTTTCATTACTATTATCATTGATTATAAATACTATTGATTGCTCACTGGCCGTGTTTTCGGCGGCGTGGTAATAATCGGGTGCCGCTACAAGGCGCTACAAGGCGCTTGGCTAGTTAGATCGGATAACGTTGTAAATCAGTATTCAGATACAAACCGTTCAGCGACGAGTTCAGACCAGCTCATTTCGCCCGAAATTTGTTCACATAAAAAACTTTTACCTGAAATTCGATTACCTACTCTTTTGTGAACATTTAAAATACTTTTGAAATACGTTGAAACTAATAACACAAAACTTGTAGCAAAATGAATAAACTAGAAGGACTTCTTAAACCATGACTAAAATATTTTCATCAACATATTTAAAAATAAAATATTTACAAAATAAAAAAAAAATTGGTACTTGTGCGTTATCGCGCCTACCGCTGACTCATCGCGACTACCTTGATTTCACTTGTGCATTATCGCGATTACCTTGATTTCAAACGCAACATATTTTTAATACGTTTATAATAATACAAAACTACCCAAAGCTAATGTCAGGGGTACGACACTCCGTGAATTGGTCGGATCGGGAGATTGTGGCCTTGAAAATGGTCTCTAAAGGGGCGTGGCATACGTTACAGTAAACAGTGGAAACAATTTTTCAATGCTGGAAACAACCCGACCCGCGCAGAATACCCTGCCTATTAATCGGAGACGGTTTTTCAATACGAGTATAACATCATGTTGGTAAACGGAAACAGTTTGAATGTTCGGACTTCAGATCATAGGTAAACACTTCACCCATCAGCTGATCGAGTGTCGCTTCTATATTGTTCTATGCTAATGTCAATGTATTTATTGATAATATGATAATAATTGTAAAATATAATACGCTCGGATAGCATGACGTCATATTCGTTATCAACGCTTATCAGTTTTTGTAACTGGATCCAAACAATATTATGTTGTGTTAAAATTGTTAAGGGTACATTTAATAATTAATATGTATGTACTACTGTAGTATGTAAGTCGTTACTCTTTAAACTCTCTACCGTTTAGGTTTTGGCCCTTAGTCTATTATTTAGCACAATAATTTATTTACGGTTTATATTATATAATAAGCTTGGATATTTTAGTGTTTAGTATATTATTTCTTAAACGTTATGGCTGGAAATCATATTTTATCAATTTCGTCGATTTCTTAGTATTTTAAAGATAATATAAAACAATTAAAAAGGGGAGAAATAGCGTATAAAGATGGTCATGTCTTAAAAATTCAAGCAGATCTTGAATCAAATATAATTGTTGGAGAAATCAAGCCTAGTATGCGGAATGATAAGTACAAGGTAAAATTATTGTTGAATGACTGTTGTATTGTTGACGCTGAGTGTACATGTCCTCGTGGAAAAGTAGTTTGCCACCATATAGCTGCGTTAGCACTATACACGCACTATAATCTTAGTTCCACAGATCAAAGTTGTTCTTGGAATGTTAGGAAAAATATACCATGTAATGAAGTAAAAACTATTGATGAAATGTATGGTCGTTTTGAAAGTCCTGCTACTAATGTCGCAGATGAAGATTTTGCTAATTTTAAAAAAACTTTAGATAATTTAACTGTGCCTGTAGGTTTTTCGTGGTTGTTAAGGCCTGAACCAGAACTAGAACTAAACAAATGTCAAGCTATTAAATTGAATTCTATTGAGAGTACAATAAATACTGATGTTTGTAAACAGTTTGTAAAATCTAAGCAATTTGATGCAGTTAGAACTTATATATTTGACAAATGTTTTATAACTGATGACATTATTTTGAAAATTGCTGAAGAATCTATAATTCAGAGCAAAAGTGAAATGTGGCATTACCACCGAAAGAACAGATTAACCGCTAGTCATTTTGGTCACATCTTCTTGCAAAAAACAAAAATTTTCAAAATCTTTCTTCAAGTCACTACAAAATGATACTAATTTAAGTGGTATTCATGCTATTTAATGGGGATTGACAAATGAAATATCAGGCATCAAAGTTTTAGAGCAAGAACAAAATGTTAAAGTTATATCTACTGGGTTATGGTTATTAAATAATGGAGTTTTAGGAGCATCTCCCGATGGCTTTGTAAATTCTGAGTACATTGTAGAGGTAAAATGTCCATGGAAGTACCGGAATAAAAGTTTAGATGTTGAGCTTGCCAAAGAACTCAGTTACATAGTATATATAAAAAACAAAATTATTTACATTAACAAAAAACACTTTCATTCGGATCAAATTCAATGGCAACTATATATAACTAAACGAAAGTTATGTTACCTAGTAATTTGGACGCCAAGTCAATCAATAATTACCGAAGTAGAAAAGGATCCAGAATGGTTTCCAAATCTTAAAATATTAGAAAATTTTTTTATTGAGACTTACATTCCTTTTCTTATTGAAGAACAATTTAGTACATAATTTTTTAACATATTAATTAATCGTACTTAAAGTTATATATTTACAGGATAATTTAGTATTTACAATTACATTAAAATATGTTATATAAAATGTATTAAACAAATAAATAGTTAAGTTACAAAATGTCAATTAATAATATTATTTTATTATAAAATAAAATATTTTGAACATGTGGTTTTAGACTAGAACTAACTTGGATTTACCATTTTGTTTTCAACTTCATGAATAAGTTTGTGTTGAAGATTTGTTAGCGCAGCAACAACTTGAAAAATTGGCTCCGCTTGCTTCAACATTGTAGAGGGAATACAATTTAAAATTGCAGAACATTTTATTCTTTGTATGGCCATTTCTATATGAATTCTTGCCTTAGCTATGATTTCAGTTTATAATACTTGTTGAGGTGTGAACTGAGGAGTGTCTAGAAAAGGTGGTAGATTTAAAGATACTCCAGGTGGTAAAATGTCTCTGATTAGGAAACCTTTGTCAGCTAAAATTAGGTCTCCCTGTACTAACTGCTCTATAAGTGCTCTTTTCAATGTAATCACTTTGTCAGACGTAGAACCAGGAAATAAGCTACTTACAAAAGTAACTACACCATTAGGTGCAATTCCTATAAGAACCTTCCACGTGTTTCTATGCTTATAACTACTATATGTATCTCTTTGAATATTCATAGATTGTCGAAACACTGATGTGAAAATTTGTGTGCAGTCTATTACAATTCGACAATTCATAAAAGGCTTAAAAGAATCAGGTAAACAAGTTTGATTCTTTTGTCTTGAAGGTATTTTATTTAAAGTATTTTATTCATACACTTCAAGAAAAGTACATTATGTAAAATGTTAATCCATGTGATGCTAATGTTAGTAATAGTACTCCTACTGCACTTAAATCTAGTAGCCAAATCAAAATATGGGAAATTATGCCTTAATTTCATTAGAGTTATAAGAAGTTGGTCTGTTTTACTTATACTCTCAAATTTCCAACCAAAGTGGTAATGGAGTTTTGAATTTTTTAACAAATTATAAAGAGCCATAAAAATGTCATTTGTAGGCAAACCTGTCTAAGACTGTAATAATTCATTATTTTGACTTAAGTTTTCATAGTTAAATGAAAGATTCAATTGTTTTAATTTTAATTTCATGGTTTTGTTTTCTTCCTTGAGAAAATAGTTCTCAGGTTCATGAATAATTGAAGCTATGTTTGAAGAATTAACTGAGTCTGTGCTAAAATTACAAAATATATACAATTTAATATAATACTATATTTATTATTTATTTTGATTATTATTAGTGACATTATATGTGTTTTATTTGTACTGTTGTTATAATTATTCAGGTTGTACTTAATAAAAATGATATCGTTTGATTACAGTTTCTGAACTATATTTTAAATTATAAAGACAGACATCAAACACAACATTTTAATAGAAAAAACACATTTTAGTAATTAATAACAGATTGATATAAAACTTAAAGACGACCCTACGTTGTCACCTATAACATTGACAACTGCGTGTCAGCGACAGAACATGATAGTGTGTGGGTACAGTCGTACCACATTCAACATTATAAGAATAATAATAATACGTTATATCACAATATGAATATTAATTTGACATACTCAATAGTTTACTATACACTGTGATCTTTGAAACCACAAATAAACTACAAATAAAAAATAAATAAAATATTTTCTCATACATAATAACAATAATACACAGCCTACAAAAATGCCAAAAAACAAACTAATACGCGGGCAACGCCGTGTCTGGACAGCTAGTACTATTATATATTTACCAAATAATTGATTTTGATGCAGTGGACAAATCTAATGGAATTTCATTGGCAACTAACTCATTCACAACCAGTTGATCATCACATTGAATTATTTGTTTAGATAATTTTTTTCTTGTTTTCTTTTCTGGAGTTAAATGATGTAAGTTAAAATGACAACTACAAACCCTAGCGCCAGATTTTGGTTCATCAGTTCTTCTAAATTAAACATATTTAGTTAAAACCATACATAAATAAAAAAAAATATTTCAGTTTAATATCTTATCATCCGTATGTAAGCATAGCAAAGTTAAAAGTTTTTAAGTAACAAAGAGGAAACCTGAGCAATCTAAGCGTTTCTTAATTTTAGGATCTTTAGGTATTCTAAAAAATTTACAGATATTTCGTTCATTGTAATGCTTACAGCCATAAACCCAGCACATAACCATTTCACTAAAATACATATAAAAAGCATAACAAAATAAAATAGCTATAATTCTATTAGCAGCAAGCAACTATTTATTTATTTTTCAATTTTTAATATTATTTTAAATGATTGTGAGGATAAAAATAAATAAACAGATTCTGTATTTACCTGTATTGTAGTTTAAAAGTAAGTATAGGTATTTTAAAAAAACTTTATTACACATCCAAAAAAAAAAAGTGTATTACTTTATATGGTTATAGAAATTTGTTTGGATCCAAAACATAAATACTGATATGAGTGATAACACGCATGACATCATTGCTATCCGAGCGTATAATAATATGTCAAATCTAATAAAATAAAATATGTGATCATAAAATATGTCAAATTTATACGTCAAATATACAATTACGAGTAAAATTTATAAAATATAAAATATAAAATTTAAAAGTCAATTTGTGGTGGCCAATGATTTGCAATACTATTAAGTAAAACTTTGAACTTATCTTCATTATGATAAGTATTCCTCCACATACACTCTGCCAATTAAGATTCTAAATGGTGTCGCGCTGTACCTCTAAGACGTTTATTTCTCCATTTCGCCGATCCTCAAAGTCTTTCTATTCCTTGTGTTTGAGCATGTGTACTTGGATCAACGAAATTATAAGAATGATTCACTGTAAAATGCTCATAGCCATTATCTTGTATTGCGTTATATGCCCTCCAGCAATCAGAGTAAATTATCGTCCCTTTCTCTATGTATGATGTATTTTTGACATCAAAGTAGCAGAAGACCGATCAGGAACTTCTACTAAAAATACCTCTTTTGTTTCACGGCATATTCCGCCGAAAATCCATTGCTGGGGAAGTACTCTTCCACAATTATTTTTACGTTTAGTGAACAAACTTTCTTCAATTTCCACTATTTTTCTTTTCCTCCAATTTTTTTTTCTCTTTCTCTCAAAGTTATAACACATACTTCCCGTAAATAATTATTCCAATCATTTACCGTATTATTGCTAAGTTGTAAGTGTTTTTCACAAAATTTTACTGAAGTCATTTCCTCTGTCCAACAAAACATGAAACATAAAGCTTGCACAAATGATATGTGACTATTCACAAACCAATTGGCAACACGCATGTTAACTTTTTGCTGACAACTTTTCACATTGCACTTCCAAAATACTTGTTTCCCAAAATAGAGTTTCGCTTTGTGGCCGTTCGAACAGATTCGTTGATGTGGTAAAATGCCTTTTTCTTGAAAAAAAGCTACAGCATCTTTTTCCGTAGTTGGTAAGTTCCACAGATCCATTGCCAAATAATCGAAATGTACAAGTTATTACGTACTACCAGCGTGACAGCGTGGTTTTAACTAAATTTACTAAGTGTCCTAAAAGTTACCCAGCTAGTAGGTATATAAAAATTGCGATAAGTGCGATTGTAACGACACTGGAAAAAATAGAATCGCATATTTCGCATATAAAACGGCCTTGCAATAACCCATAATATGAGGTAGTCGCGATAACTCACAAGTACCAAAAAATTAATTAGACTCATTCAAATGTTTTTTTGATTTTACGACTTTGCAATTTGTACACTGGAAATAGTAAATACATCATAAACCTGCAAAATAAATACATTTTTTTACTGTTATTGACTTATATTACCACTGTGGCACTGTACTTACGCCTGTGACCAGTGACCACTTTTAAAGGTCCATTCACACATATCAGTCACGAGACAGTTACGTATCCGATCAGAGACAGTCACGTCACCGACGTTTTTGACTGATCAGTCAAGTGTATTTCACACATATCAGTCGCCGAGACCGGTCAGTTTCGAGAAATCGGGTGTCATGTTGAGTAAACACGCGTTCACACATAACCTTTTTTTAAAAATATTTTTTGTTTATTTAATATAATAATATTAAAATAATACTACGCAATACTACAACGTGAATATGGCAAACTTCACTGACGAAGAATTGTGTATCATTGCAATCATTTTGGACGAGGAAACCGAAGAAGAGAAGACTCCAAAGAGACGAAAGTGGGTGCATGAAGCATGGCAAAAAAAAGACAGTGAAGGAGAGTTCTTGACACTGTATAAGGAACTGATTGAAGATGGAACTAAATTTTATCAATATTTCAGAATGTCTGAATATTGTTTTAATACGTTACTTGAGAAATTGTATGTATATTTAAAAAAAAAAAGATACACATTGGAGAAAAGCTATAACACCAAAGGAACGGTTAGCAGTTTGCCTCAGGTATGCTATAAAATTACTTATAAATAAAAAATAAAAATTATAAACTAATATATAATAGTATAATATTTATTATAGAAAAAATTAAGTATTCTCATCAGATTGATAATTTTGATAATAATTTTGTAAGTTGTGGAATGATGCTGAAGTTATATTTTGATCTGGTGGAATGGGTTCGTTAAAATCTTCACAGGGCGATGGTAGTGGCGTGACTGATGTCGTTGATAATGTAGTTGATGAATTTGTACTTAATATTTGTTGTAGTTCATATTTTTGAACAATAGCAAAAATTTCTGACTTTGCCAAGTTCAAATTGTATGAAGAAAATGTTTTTAGAGATGGAGCTATACCAGTTAAAAACGCATCGACTGGATGTTGCGAACATGTGGAAATTTGACTTTCTTCTTTTTTTTTACTTATTAAATAGTCCATTAATCTTGCAGAAGCGGTTGGCTGAGAAACCGAAGTTTTCGAAAATTTTTGTTTTGTTGTTTTTATCGGAACATGAATTTCATTGGTTTGTACCGGAGTGGGAGATGGCTGACTTTGTAAATCTTCTTCAGGTAGCTGTTCCTCTGAATCTGGCTGCATATTTTCTTCCTGTTCTTGGTCATTTTCATATTCAATATTTGTTTTGGATTTTCTTTCCTCAAAATATTTGTTTATGAAACTTAGTTGATCTGCAAATTTATAAGTTTTTATTTTTTTGGCAGCATTCTGTCCACTTTTTGTTACAGTTTTTTTTAACGATTTTCTGTATGTGTCGAATATTATTCCACCTTGCTTTACATGCAGCAACTAAAAAGGCAAAAAAATTACAAAATTGTATTCGAATAATATTTAAAAAAATCGGTAACTCGCTCTACTATATAGCAGGGGTGGAGTGGACCTCTGTGATAGAGTAGGTCATTATAATGAATGGGTTGAATTTGAATTCCGATAAGTACAACTTATGTGAAACCTTGTATTAAATCAAGAATTGTTGGCCGGCCAATTAACGACTACGACTAATAATGATTTTAATAATATTGATCAACAAAAATAACAAAAAAATTTAACAAATCATAAAATAAATTTAAACTGTTATTGGAAACCAAACTAATTGTCATTAAATAATTTTAATATTTTTTTTTTTTTAGATATTTAGCGACGGGGGATTCTCTACAGACAATTTCCTTCAGTTACCGTTTGGGACATAGCACAGTACAAACAATTGTAAACGATACTTGTAAGATTATATGTGACTATCTGTTGGCTGAAATGATGCCAAATCCAACGGAAGATATGTGGATATCTATTGCCAATGACTACAATAAAATTTGGAACTTCCCAAATTGCGTAGGTGCTTTAGATGGCAAACATGTCAACATTCAAGCTCCTCCAAATAGTGGGTCGTTGTACTTTAATTACAAGAAGACGTTCTCAGTAGTCTTAATGGCTCTTGTTGATGCTAAGTACAATTTTATTGCAGTTGACGTTGGTGCATACGGAAAAAAGTAGCGATGGGGGAATTTTTACACATTCTAATTTAGGTAAAGCTATTGAGCAAGATAAACTACGAATACCACGAAGTGTAAAGTTACCTAACACATCTATTGAAGTTCCATATTATATTGTTATTGTAGGGGACGAAGCATTCCCCTTAAAAACATATTTATAGCGACCCTACCCACGACAAGATTTGGATGTTTCTAAACGTATTTTCAATTACCGTTTAAGCCGTGCTAGAAGAGTGGTTGAAAATACATTTGGAATATTATCTCAAAAATTTCGAATTTACAATAGGAGAATTCAAGCAACGCCGAAAAATGTGGATAGCATAATACTGGCGACCTGTATATTGCATAACTTTATTAAAAAAATATGATACCAACACTTACAGTTACGAAAGGAATGAAACTTACATTAATGGACCTAATGATAAAGGACTAGAAAACTTACCTATGCAAGGTGGTAATGCTACAAAGGATGCCTTTTATGTACGAGAAAAATTTAAGGATTATTTTAATTCAGAAGTTGGATCTGTATCGTGGCAAGAAAGTATAATTTAATATAAATTATATCGAATTTAATTATTTTATTAGGTATGATATTATATTGTAAAAAAATAAAATATAAGTTTTTTATTTACTGTCACACACTGTTATCAGCTAGGTATATCTTAATAAATTAAATAACAAATATGAATTAACTATGGTATTAAATAATTCGTATTATCACTACCTACTATCGGTACAAATCGAGCGACGGTGCATTGTTGATGTTATATTTTTAGAAGAGTTTTATTATCGGCTATATTTATAACCCTATCAATTATTTGGTTTGGCCAGTTAATTTAACATTTATAAAATACCCATACTACCTATGTATAGATCAAAATACGTCTAGATTCTAGACGTACACCCCCCTGAATACGGCCATGGGCATATCGTAAATGAGAAATAATTTTTTGCCACATATTTCAGTTGAAGGATTATTTTGAGATGCATCTAGCGACGAAAACATCCGACGGTTTTGTGTCCCTTGGTCATATACAATGCAAGTTGGCAATAAACCAATATCCATAATTTTTAACAATTTCGACTAAAGTATCACCTTTAACTCCACTGCCAGTAAAAAAATATGATAAAGGCAATTTCCAATTTTTGTAAAGACCACGAACCATAATTACTAACGGGTGAGAACCAAGTTTTTCAGTACGTCCCATATCACTTAAATCTTCAAACCCTTCTATTTCGTCTAAAATCTTGTTATATTCCAAAGTTTTCATTATAGAAACTTCATCTAACAGAAGAACACATTTCTTTTCGTTATAATCCATATTTAAAACTTTTAATCTTATTTGTTCTAAATATTTGGCCGAAAATCCAGTGGAATAGTTAATCGACCGTAGCCAACGTGTCACTGTACTTATAACCGGCAATACAATTCCAGTCCTTCACATGTATTTATAAGTCGAAGATGACTTATAATATAATGATAGTGTAACTTTTTTTTCATTACCTGACCAGGGTTTACGATTCTTGTGTAACAATTGCATTGATACTAAACTTCTTGAGTTTTTAGATGGAAAATTAAATGTTTTAAATAAATCATTCACATTAGATTTCTGTTTTTTGTTTGTTTTTTTCTGTTTTAATGCCGAAATTATAGAACGTTTTCTTCTTAAAAGTTTTCGAATCGTAATTAACTCTTGTTGAAGTTTTTTTTGGGCTTATTATTTGTCTCATTTTTGGCATAGGACTGGGGAAATCGATTAGTGCTGAGACCCAAGATTTAGTTGTAGCTATTGAACTCGATGGACTGTTTTCAAAAATTAGTGAAGCAGGTGCATTATAAAAATAATATTTTTATTTATGGAATAATATTTCAATTTACAAAATATATATGATGATTGATGATTATGACTATACTATAATATAGTAAATATTATGTGTAAATGCGTAATGTATTAATGTGTTTTAATGTAACTTGACATACTAATATACTAATATACATACTATAAACATAAATATGACCATGCAATAACTAATTAATATTTTTAATAATTAGGGACTAATTTAAAGATATATATTTAACCTATTTAATTGGGGGGGAGGGGGTGTCACCGTTTTACTTACAACTTACATTGAAAAGTGAAGACTATAAACAAACATTCATTTTTACTTTGACAAAGGTAATAATAATACTAATATTTAGTATCAATGGTAATAATCAAAAGTTAAATCATTTTATTTTATTATTTTTTCAAGCAGTTGTAGGAAATGATTTTCATCAAAAAATCACATTTCTGGATACAACCATATTTAATTAAATTTTTAAGTTCTGTTGTTATGATTGTAAATTGTAAAGAAAACTGTACTACTAGCCGAAATGGAAAGGGTAAATTTTGGCCAAAAAAGAGGCCACCCATCTAGGATTATATTATTATTGATAGATATTTAATATTTATTATTTTGTTACCGTTGGCAGTGAGCCAGTGCAACGACAAGTTAGGTACCAAGTTTACAGTATAGTATTATACGAGTATTGTCTTTGTAGACGCTCCGAGAATTGAAACCAAGATAGGTCAATATGTACGTCTGTCTCTACAGTGGAAAATTCAAGACTAATCTCTACTCCTATGAACTATACTAGCGATTATTGCGGTACATGCCATAACTAAATCCCAACTGATTTTTTGATATTAACAGCCCATGCAGTGTTCCAGGTTTGGGGAAAAATCTCCAAATCTGGGGAAATTCGGAGTACCTGGGGATTTGGGGCGAAGCTTTTATAAATCTCGATAAAATGGGGATAAATTTGAAATTTAATAAACAGAATTTATCTTACCTACTTTAAATGATTTAAATCTTGAATTCCAGTCTGAACTTCCTAAAATATATCTTCTATATGATCGTATATGATGGCAAATGCTTATAAATTTATTCTCCAATGCTATATAAAATCAAGTGAATTAAATAATACTGACATTTCGCTATTACAGTACCGTAACCCTTGCAATTTCTTACCAGATGACCAAATATATTTAGGACCAAAAGTAGTTATAGCCATTTCACAAAATATTTTTAATTCTTCAGATAAAAAGCAGTTTGTAAAGTGTTGTCTTGATATTTATTTGGAATGTGCCCACCAACTTTATCTTCGTTTTCCATTTAAAAGTAAATATGTTCTTGGATTAAAACATTTATCTTTTTTAGACCCAAAAAAATATCTAATGTACAATCATTAGGAATTGTTGCTTCTTATTTTTCAAACTTTGTTGAGAATGTCAATGAATTAGACAGAGAATGGCGCCTACTGATCTCAAGTGATATAGACATTAATTTGAGTGCAAATGAATTTTGGGTCAAATATCTTAAGCAAGTTAAGGGTGATAACACTCCACTTTATCCACAGCTATCTAATTTTGTCACAAATTTTTTAACTCTTGCACACATTAGTGCTTGCGTGAAACGAGTATTTAGTGCAATAAATAATAATAAGACAAAAACAAGAAATAGGTTATCCTCTGAAAAATTACAGGGTATACTACATACAAAACAATTAATTTCTGATCAAAATAAAAATTGCTATGACTTTAATGTTACAGACGAACTATTAAAGTTACATTCTAACAATATGTATTCCTAGGTATTTATTTGTATGCATAGGTACATGTTATAAATATACAGCATTAATTAATTACAAGTTTTTATATAAGTAGATATTATCAACTTTATTAGTTGTTAATTATAAATTGTTATTTGTTAATATAAAAGTAATTATCTTCTTTTATATTTTAGAATTATACATAATTAATGTGAACAAAAAGAACTGACATTTATTTTTATGATATGATTTCATTTATATTCTTTGTTTTATGAGTATTGAACACTTACTTGATAAATTGTTTTTATATATTAAGATTTATTTGTTAGTAAAAAAGTTAATGCTTTTATATATTTTATCATTTTACAAAAGTCAAAATGTAAACAAAAAGGACTGACATTAGTTTGTAAATTTGCATATGGTATCATTTATATTGTTTGTTACTCGAGTGTTGCTAGTTTTTATAAATTTATATTTGTTAATATAAAAGTAATTATTTTATATTTTAGAATCATGTGATCAAAAAGGACTGACATTTATTTTTTTGGTATGATTTCATTTATATTGTTTGTTTTATAAGTACTCAACTCTTACTTAAATAAATTGTGCTTTATTTATTTTATATGTCTAGCTGATCCCGTGCACTTCGTCGCCCGTTAAATGGATCAACTCAATACTACCTACTCAAACTTTGTTCAATTCATTAACGTGTATGGTGTTCAAAATTTATCTTATCTTTCCCGTTGCCCTGAATAAAAATTCTGAATCGCGGCAGTACATTATCAGGTAGGCAATCTACCTGCGGTAGATCGCGGACCCCGTGCTGTTTGTACGGAAGTGTATGATTTAACTCTAAAGTATCAAAGTTATACCAAGTTTATTTTGATGTAATACTGTGGATTAATATAATAAATTTGGTTGCTCGTAAAAAATCGCAACTCTTAAAAAAATTATGATTGTTGAACTCCTTTTGGGTGTAATTTTCTGCGGTAAGTGCAACTCTGCCACCCTGGTAAGCATTGTTCAATAATTCGATTTGATGCAAGCTTGTACCTGATCTGCCCGAATAACCAATGGCAACCAATAAATAAATGCTAATTTCTAATGTAGACCGTAACTAATGGCAACTATAAATAAATAAAAATAAAATTTCCAATTTCTATCGTGAATCTCAATGTCCCTGTTTCAGCACCTATTTAAAATGCGAATTTTGGCAAATCCTTTCTTAGCGCACGTCTATATTATAATAGCTATCTGTATGCCAAATTTCAGCCAGATCCGTCCAATGGTTTGAGCTGTGCGTTGATAGCAGTCAATCAGCTTACTGTTTTTTATATACAGATATGGTTGCCATGGTAATATGGACCCACACACACACACTGACATACATTCATTTTTATATATATATAGATTGATATGAAATCTTGGTAACCTTAGTAACCATGGCAACCTTGGTAACCATGGTAACATGGACACACAGACACACACACTGACATACATTCATTTTTATATATATAGATTTATTTGTTGGAATAAAAGTTTATGCTGTTATAACTTAACAAAATGTGAAAAAAGGACTAATTTTTTGTTATATTTATTTTAAAATTAATTATTATGTACGAGGTCTGGCTATTAAATAACGAGACTGGTTACGAAAAAGGGTTTTATTATAAAAATTATTCTACATTCGAATGCTCCCCTTCAATATACTCCCCTCCCCTCGCAACACACCTTTCCATACGTTTTTTCCATTGATCGAAACAATGCTGGAAGTCTTCTTTGGTGAGGGCCTTTAGGAGCTCTGCCGTTTTTTGCTTTACCGCTTCCGTCGACTCAAATCGGGTCCTTTTCAAAGCAGATTTTATCTTTGGAAATAAAAAAAAGTCGCACGGTGCCAAATCTGGTGAGTACGGCGCGTGTTCGAGCACTGGAATGCGCTTACTAGAGATGTGTCAACGGATCGTTTTGAACGGGTCACTCTATTGAACGAGTCGACCCGGGTATGGAAAAAAAAAAAGGTCGTTCCCTCGTTCATCGTTCATTTTTTTTCGTTGTTATTGTGGTTTCACTGTGGCGAGTCGGTCACCCGGACTCGGGTGACAAAACGGTTCATTTGAACGATTCGGGTTGAGAATTGAATAGAATAATTACTTAAAAATAATTATTATTTGGTAAATATTTTTAATTTTGAAGTAATAGTATCAAAAACGACAAAAATGTACATAATTTTTCATATTTTACATTTAAAACAATGTATTTACAATATAATTTTCGTAGGTTCAGACTTCAGATCAGCTGATCGAGTGTCGCTTCTATATTGTTCTATGGTACAAGTGGTGTCACCTTATCTTCTCTACATCGTGATTATAGCTAATTTCTTATTTTCTTATATTAAAATTCATAGTAAATAGTAATTAATAATTAGTTAGGTTAACAACAAATAGTCACATTATAATATATAGTCATCATATCTTTTTAGAATCAAGTCGACGTCTGAGGTCAGTGAAAAAAATTATTGTACAATTATTTACATATTATGATTTAAAAATAAAATTTGTGATATCTTTTTAGATTCCAGTCTACTTCTGCGGTCAGTGACCACTTGTCCGGCTTTTGAAAATAGCCTTTCACAGGGCACTGATGTTGCCATTAAACATAGACGTCGTTTTACAAGTTCGTACATCCGTGGATAAATTTTTTTTCTTTCAGACCACCAAAGTAACGGATTATCATGTCTATTGATTAATGCTTCGTTTAAATATTTGTCCAGTTCTATTATCCCAGCTGCACCTGTATTATGTCCACCAATAACATTCGTGACAGTTTGATCAAACTCTTTCCATATGTCAGAGCTTTCATTTGGAATTGGTGCTGTCGAAGAAGCTGATGTTTGCTGTGGAAGTGCATCTTGTACGGTCCGTATACTCTGCAGTTTCTCGCGCAACTCTGATATGGCTGTATTACATTTTCGAGCATCAATGAATCCATGTTTTTTAAACCTGGGATCTAATAGTGTAGATTGAGCTACTAGGACATCATCTTCTAACCTTCCAAACCGAATAAACAATTGTTTGTTTAAAATTGCTGCCATGTTTAAAACTTCTTGGGGTAAGGTCACATCATTAATAAATCTTTTTGTATACTTTTGTAAAGCATTTACAAAAATTAATTCTTTTGAAATCGTTATGTATTTTTCAGCACCTATTTCAGTTGTGATATCATAAAATATTTTTAATAGATCTTTTGACTTTTCAAGAATAATCCAATCATTAGGAGTGAGAGGATTAATCTGACTATAATTTAAAATAGCTAAAGTGGCAATAATTGGCTCTTTAATTTTTAAGAATCTATCAAGCATATCATAAGTGGAGTTCCAACGAGTAGGGCAATCTTGCTTAAGTTTTAAAATTGGAGAATCAGTTTGCTTTTGCATTTCCTGCAACTTTGCCAAGCCATGTGAACTCCTTTTAAAAAATGATACAATATCCTTTACTTTATCTACAATGGACTCAATCACCTCAATACCATTATGTACGATTAAATTAATTGTATGTGCAAAACACGATAATCTCCTCCAATTGCATTTATCAATAGCAGACTTCATATTTGATGCATTATCAGTCACTACTGCAGATATTCTATCAGACAATCGCCACTCAGCCACAGTATCTTTCATAAATTCAGAAATGTTATCAGCGGTATGACTCAGTGGAAAACTTCTGCAACCTAACAAAACACTTTCTAATTTAATACCATTTTCAGGATCTATAAAATGTGCGGTTACTGCAAAAAAACTTTGATTGTTTCTCGATGTAAGCTATTTGAAACAGTCTTCCTCGAAGGAATAATATACGTGGGTGACAACATATTAATCAGTTTTCTAAATTCACTGTCTTCAACTATACTGAATGGGTGATATTCTTTCACAATCATCTTTATAAGCTGTTGATCAATTTGTATTAGACTTACTTAAAGCCAGAGGACGTTGTGATTGGATAAAATGTGTCATTGGCAACTGATTGGGGATTGGAGCTTTTACTACTGATGAAGTAGATTTTACTGGAACTGGCTGAACAGATGTTGAAGGTTGGGGATCATCTACAACCTCAGCGTTTAATTCTTGTATCTAGGTAATAAATTTAGATATTTAAATTCACAAAAATGAAAACAACCAAATACTTTACCATATTTACCACCTAATAAACTATAGCTATTTAGTATTTACTATAACTATAACCATAATTATTTTTTTATTATATTTTATTTTTTTATGATTGTTATAAAATATTTACCTGATTTGATCTTTGTAGTGGAACTGATATATGTTTGGTCCTCATGTGCCTTATAAGATTACCAGTAGAACCACCAGCAATACTTATTTTTTTACTACAATAATTGCATTTTGCCATATTATCTGGTGTAAGTGTAAAGTGATTCCATATATTACTGCGCTTTTTTAAAATCAATGGATTTTGCGTAGACATTGTAATTAATTATAATAATAATAATGTTTGTACAATTACTATTATTATTTATTAGAATTAAGAATTATTAAGAAATTAGAATTAAGAATCACCACAGATTCACTGAAAAAGTCACAACTCAGTACTCACATTGAAGACAGGCAAATAATTTGTTGAGTACTAGTGAGATTAAAATATAAGTATTATTGGGAAAATATAAAATTCCAGTTTTGCAACAGTTATTATATTCTTATATTTTTCATGGACTATAGTACTACAGTACTATACTTTAATAAAGTAAGTAACATATTTAACAGATTTAGAAAATATGTCATAAATCTCTTATCTTAATAGCATCAAGTTTGGGTGTACAAATTTACAAATAACAAATTTATATAAATATCAAATAAATCCTTTATTGTTAAACATTTTTAAATCATTAACTTAATGTATAATATACTATAATAAAGACAATAATAAATAAATATATTTTAAAGAAGAATTTAAATTTTGGTGGGATTTTGGCATGTATTTTATATTTTGATGTATTCAAAATGACGGATAATCATAATAGATGATGTATGCAGTAATACTATCGGATCGTTCAAATGACCCGTTTTGCGAATCATGTGTACTGTGTAGTAGGAAGGCAGGTAGTCGTTCGTTAATTCGTTCGCGGGACGCGTGAACGATATGAACGAATCACATGAACGGGTCTTTTGAATGACCCGATCCGAACGACCCGAATCGTTCAAATGACCCGTTTTGCCCATCACTAGCGCTTACCGGCCAAATACTGTTTCACAGATAGCGCGTTATTGGCAGGTGCGTTGTCCTGGTGCAAAATCCACGAGTTGTTCTTCCAGAACTCGGGCCGTTTCTTACGAACTCGTTCTCGCAGTGTTGCTAAAACTGATAAATAGTAAGTCTGGTTGATAGTCTGACCTTCTGGAACCCATTCAGTCATCACGATACCGTTAATGTCAAAAAAAACGATCAACATTGCCTTGAATTTTGATTTGGACATCCTTGCTTTTTTGATTCTGGGCGATTCAGGCGTCTTCCAATGCATCGATTGCCGCTTTGTTTCAACATCGTATTGAAAAATCCACGTTTCGTCGCAAGTAATAATGTTTTTCGTCAGTCCGGGATCTTCTTTTAACCTTTCAAGGAAATCTGAGCAAACCTGTTGACGCAAGAGCTTTTGGTCAGGAGTCAGGTTTTTTGGCACCAACTTCGCACAGACTTTTTTCATGTGTAATTCCTCATGTAAAATTTTTCTAACCGTTTCTTTATCGGCGTTTACAGCCTCGGAAATCATTCGGATGCTCTTTCGACGAACTGCACGCACAATTTGGTTGATTTTGGTCACTGTTTCCGGAGTTGAAACAGTGACAGGGCGGCCTGGGCGCTGGTCATCTTCAGTGCTCTCTCGGCCCTCACTAAAGCGCTTTCACCACTCAAAAACACGTGCACGAGATAGAGAATTGTCCCCATAGACCTCTTGCAACAATTTATAGCACTCAGTCGGAGTTTTTTTCAATTTAACGAGAAATTTGAGATTGATACGTTGCTCCTGTTTTTCGTCACACATGGTTTTCGGTACGAGAAAAAAACACGTTCGTTTCTAACCGCTACTGCACAAATACTATAATAGTGACGAAAACGTGTTTTGGCACGTGCATAGATAATATATCTAGATACCCAACGCACTAATCGTTTTTTTTCCCCACCCGTCTACGGCCCCTATAGGCGGGCAGTCTCGTTATTTAATAGCCAGACCTCGTATTATAATAATTGTTATTGTGTCTAATTAACCTCTAAAATCCCAAATCTAAACTAAGTATCTCCCATAATTAAGCCAAGGACAAAATTGTTAACTTAAATAATATATCATTTAATTTATATATATAATTAATAATTTCTTAGGTTCTAATATTATTTAAAACCAGGTTACAATATGTTATCACAATTTGTTTTACTGTTATCTATTTATGTTAACAGATTCTTACACAATTTCATAAATGATTATTTATGTACAGTCACACTATTGGAGGTAAGAAGTTTGGTGAGTAGGATATTAGGTAATATAGCAATAATGATGTTATTTAACTAAAAATGTTTGCTGAAAATTTTTTTGAGGATTTTAATTAAAAATCTGGGGATAAAAATAAGATTGTTGGAGATTTAGGAAACTTTTATCACGAATTTTTGGGTAATTTACAATTTTTTACCTGGCAACACTGGCCCATGCCACATACAATATACTCGTACTCGTTCGTAGTTCGTACTCAATCTAAATCGAAATGATTTCATATCTCTTTCGCACGGGAATTACTATTTATTTTATCGTTATCTGTGTATACAAAGCTATTTGGTACAGAGTAGAGAGCCTAGATAATAAGAGAGTGGCCAACTCGGTGATAAATTTCTATTGGTCGACTGTTATCAGTAGCCCTGGACGCCATTAATCGTCCAAATATTTAATATGTTTTATAGTCAAGATACGAAATATGCATTATAAATTATAATATAAATAATAATATTATAATTTAATTAATTTGTAATTACATTTTTATGCAAATAGTGCAAGACAAGTTATATTTTTATTCTAACCTAACATAGTTTGTAATATTTAAATAATAAATATTATTTATATTTGTGTCATTGAACCATATTGAAAGTAAGTTATTAATTAGTATCTATTAGATTCAAAATTAATATTATTTTTCTAGTGCATACAAACTAAATTTAATTATTTATAATATTGTGTTAGAATGCCTGGATGCTGTGCCTATGGTTGCTCTAATAGATCTGAAAATGGCTTCATATTAAAAGTCTTTCCTAAAGATAAGGTGAGGCGTGCCTTGTGGGCATCAAAAGTAAAAAGGGACAAGTGGAAGCCAACAAACAATTCCTATCTTTGTGAAGTAAATATATATATTTTCAACCTATTTTAAAGAGAAGGAAATTAAAAATATTAGTATAGAATTATAATCATGACATGATACATAATTAATGTGTTTATCTTTAACACATTTCATTATTCAATTTACCTAACAATAAAAATATTATTATTTAATATACTAAAAAATAATAAATGAACAATCTTTTGGCCTTTAAGGAAATGAAATACTAACAGATTATAGTTAAATATTATTATTTATTTTATTTATTTATTAAAAATATTTACTATCAATGTAAATTACTATGAAATTAAACGTAAAAATATATTGATAGGTACTAGGTATGATAATTATAGGTACCAATTTTAAGTTATAATTAATTATAGGGTTGTCAGTTACATATTTTCATTTTAAAATTTATAATTATTTTTATTATTGAATTGTTATTTTTATTTATAGAGTCATTTTGATGAAAGCCAATGGGAAAAGGTTAGAGTAGATGGTAAAAAGAAATTGAAGTTTTCTGCTGTCCCTACAATTTTTACTCATCAACCAATCAAACCAATTCGAAAAACTCCAGTAAAAAGGTTACAGAACTCAACTCCAAGTCCGATTAAACGAGCAAAATCTAATATAACTGAGTATTCTTATGCGACAAGCCAACAACAATCGGAACCCTCCTATGATAAACCACCAAGTATAGATAATACACATGCGACAAGCCAACAACATTTGGAACCCTCCTATGATAACCCACCAAGTATAGATAATACATATACAGACATTAATATTATTCCTGATGACACTTTAGAAAAAGCTGATATTTTAAAACAAATTGAGTATTTAAAAAAAAAAATATCAAAACAAGGCCAATTAGTACACAAGTTACTTCAAAATAATAATCACACTCTTAAAATGAATTACAAACAAAATATTAAATACGCTACATTTACTAAAACTTTGAAATCATTTTTAAACGACAATCAAATAGCATCACTAAGTGTTAAAAATAAAAAAGGGTTTAAGTGGTCAAATGCCTCTATCAAAACAGCATTACGCTTAAAATTTGTCTGTGGATCAAATGGTTATGAGGAACTTCTTGCACAAAACAACCCTTTACCATCTCTTAGAACAATACGTCGAAAATTACAAAAAATATCATTTTCCAGTGGAATTCTTGAATGTATTTGAAATTCTTTCAATAAAAATTGCTTCTATGAACAATTTTGAAAAAGAATGTGTATTAGTGTTGGATGAAATGTTTCTGACTAAAGGTATAAATTATGATGTTGCTTCAAAATCATTTATTGGAAATGTCACACTTCCTGAACATGAAGGTATTGCAAATCATGGTTTAGTATTTATGCTTGGTGGCATATCTAGTCGCTGGAAACAAACGGTGGCATACTATTTCACCAGCGATTCAGTTAAAGGTAGTGCATTGAAACCAATTATAAATAGTATAATTTCCAAATCTGAAGCCATTGGCCTTCGAGTTAACTCAATAACTTCAGATATGGGGTCTTGTAATAAAGCTATGTGGGCTAGCTACGGAGTTGGTTGTTCATTTTTAGGAAATATAAATAATAGTGTATTACATCCATGTGATTCAGAACGTAAGCTATATTTTTTACCTGATGTACCTCACTTATTTAAAAATATTAAACAAGCAATAATTAACAACAAAGTTATAACTATACCAGATAATATAGTAAAAGAAAATAATTTGACATCTAACATAGTTTATTGTAAACATATTGAAGAACTATATAAACATCAAAATGATTTTGAACTTAAATTATTTCATAAACTTAATATAGAGGATATCCAAAAACCAAATCATTTTGATAAAATGAAGGTATCAAAAGCCACTAGTGCCATTAATATGGATGTTGCTGCAACCTTATCGTACCTAATTAAAAATGAAGATTATCATTCCTCATACAGACTACTGCTTGGTTCATTAGACAAGTTTTCATGGTTTACAATTATGTCTTCTCGAGATCCAGTTGTTGCTTTGAGTAAACGCAATTCCGAAAAATATATAGAAACTCTACAATTTTTAAACAAATTTATGGATTTATTTAGAAATATTAAAATAGGTTATAAAAAAACTTGGAAACCTTGTCAAAGTGGAGTCTTAGTAGCTACACAATCCATTTTAGACCTACAAGACTTATTTTTAAATAAGAAAAATGTTCGTTCCCTTTTAACCTCAGGGTTTACACAAGATTGTTTAGAAAATTTGTTTTCTTGTATGAGAAGTATTCAATCAGTACCAAATGCATTACAGTTTAAATGTAACTTAAAACTTATATGTGTTGCTCAATATCTAAAACATGTCTCATATAGTAGCTATGAACAGGACGATAGAGAGTTCCTAGGAGATTTTTTAGATTTTTCAAAAATTCCAACTACTACAAACTCAGAAACATATGAAGAGTGTTCTGATTCTGATATAAATGACATGTTATACATAATACTGAACAAAATAGTTTATACAATATTGCAGGTATTATTTAATCATAAATTCTTAACACAGATAATATGGTGCATTTAATCTTGCTATCTTATTTTTGAATCTCTCTAATACTTTGTATTTTTGTACATTCAGGATACATAGTGTCAAGAATAGAGTAAAACGATAAAATTTGCTTTAACTGTATTGATTCGGTATGATGTCTTCAACCTTTGAACACTTATTACTCAACATTTGTTTCACTTAAAGAGTATAAACCTGGGAGCCTGAAATATGTCAGTGAAGATTGTTGTCTATTATTTTTAAACATGGAAATTTTTTTCAGAAGATATAGAAACTTAATTTTATCTAATAAGAGAGATTTATTTATGGACAAATTACAGTCAGAACTAATGAATTATACATTTTGCAAATGTGGTGCCATAAAAACTAAAATCATCAATAGATTTATTGAATTTAGATGTAAAAATTTAGGTAAATTGATGTCTAAAGATAATAAAAAAAAAACTTCTTGCCTTAGAGCCAGCAAAAGTATCGCAATGAGAGAGATGGTAAACAATAATCTACAAAAAAAAAAAAAAATAAATAGTAAAATAGGTTAAAATGTATAATACAATAATAACAAAATATATAATTAATTAGTACCTACTAATATATATTAATAAATACACTGAAATTAATATACTTGTCTATTGTATTATTTTTTATTTATATGTAAATATATTGATTTGTTTAAAATAGTTATGCTGTAAGTAGGTAGTATATATTGGTATAAAAATGTATTAAACTACAAAAAAGAAAAAAAATAACCAAATGGTAAGATTTTCAGATTCCGAAATTCTTAAAAACATAAACCAAAAATATAAAGCGCGGGAATAGTTTGGACGAAAAATGGCTGCTATCAATTGAGTTGGCCACTCTCTTATTATCTAGGCTCTCTAGTACAGAGTATTCAGTATTCAAAACAAAACCGTTCACTTTATCTCACCGTTAAACTATAAAATCTAATCTTTTTTTCGATAATTTGTACTTGTCGATATATTGACTGTCAATGTTTCGTACCAGACCCCATTGCCAGTACATTAGAAATTGATGAAAACTTACCAGTTATTGGTTACATTGAACATTGTGGAGAATTTTTCCAAAGAATAAGTACTCCATTTTTATACTGTGACAATGATGCATATCAAAGAATGTTATTGACAACATTGCAAAAGATAAAACACGAGAACTCAGAAAGACCTCAAAATATTATAACGTTGGAAAATGTTAAAGTTATTATTATTTTGTTTATTTATTTCTTATGTTATAACTTATAAGTCTTAATTTTGTATAGGTACCTACTTAGTTATTTCAACTCACTATAAAGGTCAGAAAAAATTATATCATTAATATTTTGTTGATATTTATTACCTATTGTACAAATGCACATTACTACTGACTATCAATTATTAAAAACAGTTTACAGTTAATAATTCTTTTATATCTACAATATTATAATATCATTTATATCGCATAAATAAATGAAAAAAACTTCCAAAATGACTGTATGTCTGTATCACGAAGAATAAAGATCTTTATTCTTCATGGTCTGAATGAATTTGTTATATTATTCAAGTATTTCTACACTCTGTTCGCCGAGAGAACATGCCGGTTCTGCGAATGCAGAATTGCAGTGTTCGAACGCGGACGGCCGCCGTACCACCGGTTCGCGCCCGCCGATTTGACCGCCAAACCTTTTTCGGCGCTGAACCTTCTAGCAGCCACATGGGTGTCCTAGCGCTTCGGTCGCACGACGGTGTTTTTGCCAATTTAGCCATTTTATGGCTAGAACTAGCCTTTTCTGATACCCATCTAGCCATTGAAATTTCTGAAAATGCTTTATATTCAACCCAATTCTATTATATTATTATTGTTATTAAAGGATTGGTTGTAATTACTAGCCAGGTATTAAAAAATACATTCAAGTTATATAAAAAATCAGTAATATCATAAAAACTAGAAAGGAGCTTACATACCTATATAGTGTATATATTATAAAATAGATGTATGTATTTAATTTTCAAATTCCCGAATGGAGATCACATTTTGGCTTTTGCTATAATTTAGTAATGTAGTAATTTACTATTTAGTTTTAGTGTAATGATAATATGGTATATATTAAACTGTATAGATAAATATAAAAAGTTTCATATTATAAATTATTCATCATAAATTGAAAGGTAATTGCATAGGTAATTTAAAAAAAATGTTAGTTTGTTATACTAGGAATTCATTCTATATGGTTTTTCAAATATAGTAGACTAATAAATATATACGAAATTACTATATATACTTATAATTTTAAGTTTGATTAGGAACATTACATAAAAACAAAGTGTTTGGTATAATAATAGGTTATATGTATACCTGCCTATAAACAGGCCTTTTTAACAGCCGTAAGTCATAACATAAGAAAGAGTTGTACTAAATTATAATATTACATTTTTATTATTTTATAGCATTTTTATTATAATAAATCATTGTATTACATTTTATTATTTTGGACTTGTGTTAAATTAAATTTTATTATGTTTTAATATGTGATTTAAGTAAGTAAAATTTTTTTATGATATTATATGATTTTTTATTTAACTTTAATGTATTTTTCAACACAATTTTAATATATTTATACTTCAGTTTTGATATATTTTCATTCATTTTTATCGGGACTTTTTTTTTCCGCGATTCTACGGCAGCACTGGTACTCGACGTCGATAGTAGATAATAAGGGATCACAATATATTTGTTCCAAATTAATTAAGGTCCAAATTTTACCTTTTCTTCCACAAAACATTTGTTCCTATGGACTTTCTTTCCATAAACCGTTTTTACCAATACACTTTGTCCCATGAATATTTGTTCCAAAAAACGTTTGTTCCAAACGTGGGACAAGTGTTCTGTGGAATAAATATTCATGGAACAAAAGTACATGGAAAGAGATATTTTGTGGAACAAAAGTCCAATTTAGTAAATGTTTTGCTGAACAAAGTCTGTTGGAATAACTTTTTTGTGGAACATAGTTTATTTGGAACAAACTACTTGCCCAAACACCTCATATCATATAATTATATAATATCTATGATTTAAAATTATATCATGCCAAAATCGGTATCGCACTATCACAAAATAAACCACAATATTGTATTCATGTCTCATAAGTCATAATTTCTATTTTCTATTTTATAACATTTTTTTTAAATATAATGTCTAACATTTAACTTACGGTTGCTACCAGTTTTAAATTCAATTATAATTATTTACTTTTTAGGTAGTTCAGTAGTTGTAAAATGTAAATCTATTTTTATTTTTTTTATCATCGCCAGCATAAAATGGTTAACATTGGAATAGGTAGGTAACCAATTTATACAATTTCTAACGTTACAAACAAAGTAATTCAAATTTCAAATACTCACTATGACTATGTTCTATAATTCTTTATTATTATTTATAATAGGTATTAGCCATTAGGTGTATTATTAATTTTTTTTTTTTGATTCTAGAGCATCTATAGTTTTTGACATTTGTTATAAGTATTATTCTGTGTTGAGAAAGTTGATTAGGTTAGGTTAAATCTAGGAAGATAAATAATATTATGCATATTAGTTTATTTTAAACGAAATAACTAAAAACAATATAAAATGAACAATTTTCTCCATAAAACTTAACATTAAATATAGAAGCTATAATAAAAATAAATAAATGTGTACACCATAAAGTCTTAACCTAAGTTATAGCCACGATACATATTTATTTGGCCTCGACAAAGAGGGCATACTTCATACTGTTAATGTATCATTCTTGTAACACAAATGTAGCAGAACTGATTTCCACAAGGCACCAAAGTTACCACGACCACCCTATCGAAACATATGCAGCATAGTTCCAAGATATCTAAAACAATTTGAAATTATTTATATAATTGTATATCAGAGATGTTATTTATAGTAAATTTATTAAAATAAATATATTTACTTGCATTGTCAACAGGAAGTGGCAGGTGGTTATTAATCAGCAGTAAAATTGCTGGCTCTGGTTCTGAAAACAATATGCAATTTATTTATTAGAACCTTTCCCCGCTATTTACATTAACTAATGTTAACATTTTTGACTAAATTAAATTATACCATTCTCATTATCCATGTAGACGGTGGGTGTATATTAATACCTGGTACTATAGCTTCTAAATGATAAAATTGAAGTATCGCGTTAAACAATCTATTGATTACTTTTAGCAATATGCAGTTGTTATGGTTTATATTCATTTATAAATGACTTACGATGTGGAAAATTGGGCTCCCCAATTTCATTTCTGATTATTTGCTCTGGCGCGGCATGTACGCCACATTAGTTATAAAATCACTAAGATTGTAGTTGCCGTTTTCTACATTTATCCACGCATTTCGTATAGTTATATATCGTTACGCGGGTAAACCCTGTAATCAGCTTGCCTTACCTAATGAACCAAAACTGGAGTAAGTATGTTGTTCAGACATATTAATAATTATAACATGTTAAAAAAAAAAAAAAAAAACATTGTTAATAAAGTGATTAATTTGATTACAGATGTACTAACCCTCTGCCCGTTGACTGCTCGACTGAAATCATTTCGTCCTCTCTCTTCAACTGTTCTCAAATGATCTAATAAATGTATATAAACAATTTTATCATATTAGCAATCAGCTTCCTATAATCTCTCAATTTCATAACAATTTTACTTTGATTTTATAAAAAAAATTACCATAAAATCCATACAATGTTGGGTGTTGGCCCATTAGCCGTAACAGCGATGAGTGATATGACTCTATATAGTTGTTTGTTCTATACTGTAGCCTGAATACTGTAAATCTCCGTGGAGTAACAGTATCAATCCAGTATCGCTCATAATACTTCATTAGATCTGCCAATTGATCTAAGTTATAGTCAGGAACTGAAATTAAAATAATATATTTATACAAATCATTCCAAAGTAGCATATTGTGCTCAGTTAATTATTATAAATGTACCTGTATCAGCCTAAATCCCAATTGGATTGAATAAGCATTTCCGTGGTGGAGTTATTCTGTAGAAGGTAAATGAGCCAAAGCCATCAACTATAATAATACATTTAACGTCATAAACATAAGAAACTATAATATGTTTCTTATGTTGCAACTGTGCAAAAGTGTTAAAATTAAGTATATCTTATGTTACAATCGTGCAAAAGTGTTAAAATTAATTATAATAGATTAATGAGTTTGATTAGTAAAATTAATTTAATAAAATATAATCAATACCAGGCCAATTTATAATAACCATACAATTTTGAGATATTTACATTCATATATAACATAACATACAATATTCATAGCTACAAATGACATTACTTATTTTAATTATTTACATAACATGCTATATTCAAAGTACAACTACAAGCCATTATCCAACAAATTATATTATTTTAGTAAGCACACATGCAAACTTATAACTTATAAACTAATAACTTATATTTTAATTCATTCAAGTATTCTTACTGTACTGAAGATGTTTTTTGTTGCTGGGTGATGGTAACGTTGTAATTTTAAGTTTGATAATTAATTCTCATAAACTTTACTTATCACAAAAGATGATTACCATTCTCAGAATTCTCCTTGCATTTTCATTAACGGTGCATAAATCCACCATTTGATGGCTTCGAACATATCGAATAATGCTCTGAAATAAAAATTGTTTATTGAAATATATTTTATTGCCTTAACATGTAATTAAATAAATTAATATATTATATGTCTGTCTGTTTAATTTATCTGTGTTTTTGCAGTACCTGGATATGTGAAACCAACAACCAGAATTGTTGGCTTCTGGTAACACCCTAGCTATAGCATTCCTCAGATCCTGTTCAAAACAGTAATGATCTGGATATTAGTGTAATCAACGTTTAACTGCAGTTCATTCCTTACAAACTGAAGTAAACGGCAGTAGCTCTCTGTATTGCGATCAACCATCAGCGCGTGTACGATGGCATTGCCTAAGGATGGATAAACCATAACTCAAATAAAAAATTTAAATGTGTAGGTAATATATTTTTTTAAACTTACCATATTGTTAAAAATTATTTGTATTATAAATAGTTGAATTATATCAGCTGGCTGTCGTGGTCTTATTTGAAAAGTACCATCCATACATATAGTCCTTACACTATTCAAATGTACGTTCATTTCTTGCACGAACGTGTTGTTAGTGAAGACAATTCCAAAAAAGCGAACACTTCCATCATCATTCAAAATCTCTAATGAACCTTGGTAAAATGGCGCCATTGTACCGTTCACATTACGCAGTCTTGGGCCCCATTCATTGGAATTGAATATATCTACCCAATTCCTTAGCGTTTCCGGAACAGGTGGGCTGTTCCTACGCCTAGCCCGTGCAATAGCCCTAACTGCCGCTGGATGTCCCACTTCCATCGCTACTCTGGGAAATCTGTTTAATTATTGATTATATTTATTACATTTGAATATAAGATTATTAACTTAAAGTCACATACTTTTTGTTGAACAGCTTACTGATGTGCCTCTTGGTCAACAATGTTCTCCACATTGCCCCTTTCCCTAAGTCTATTCATAAAACCTCGCAATTCCACTGCATGGTTGGGTATGGGTTCATGTCTATGTTCATGCGCTGGAGAAATCAGAATTGGCGTTCCAACAACTGTTGCCATTTTTGCTGAGACCGGACAACCATAACGACGGTTCTCATATCTCAAATATCTAGTTTTAATCAGAAATAGAATTTTACATATTAAGTAACAGTAATATAACAACATTCAATTATTTGTAATTGTATACTCTATTCGCCGTAAGTTGACCCACTTGCGCGCATGCATACTGAGCCGCCGGAACGTTCAGACCCCCCACGTCGGAGACAGGTGGTTTGTGATTGGTCAGTGGTGTTCGGCAATCGGCGGTGCTCGTCGTAGTAGTCAGCTGCCGCCGTGCATACAGAATGTTATACAAAATCATCACTGCTATCCATAGCAAATTATATTGATGAATAAATAAAAATTCGGATAAAAAATAATTGTAAACAGAATAAAAAATAATTGTAAACAGAATATAAAAATTATCGCTAACAGTAGGTTAGGAGATATTGTCGATACGTCGTTAAGATAATCAAATCTGCGTATACACCAGGTGCGGTGGCGACGATCAACACTAGCGCTCCGAAGACGCAGTGACCTGCGCAGTGTAGTGATCCCTCACTAACGCTTATATTTGAGTGACCGACGTCTGTAGTTGGACCAGGTTGATCAAAAGGAATAAGGTTTTTCGAAGAGAGACAAAGGCGCAATGTTAAATGAAGTATTTATTATAATTGAGTTAAACTTGTTATAAAATAAAATAAAATAATTGTTACAAAATGTTATAGAAGTTTGAGGACAGCACGTTAAGTAACTGCCCGAGAACTTAGTTAAATCTACTTGTAGTTACTGGGAATGCACTTAGTCTGGCGGCGATGTAGAGTGCGCGGACTCTACGACCAGGTAAGTACTACATGTAGGGATGTGAGACTAATTCTGATTCTAAGGTGTACAGAGACTCATATTTATATGGTTCTCTGTACTCCCTGTTATACACGGTAGAGACTAGGAGGTGGACAAAAAGGCGAGTCGGCAGCTTGTTGTTTATTGTAGCTGCCGAAAAGTAGTTTGCGACCAAAAGGTAATAAAAATTTGCAATATCATTTTAACTGGTTCTTCTCACGTCTTTGATTCTTGGAACTCGTAAAACGCAATAGTGTTTGTGTAGACCATATGCCTTGCATTGATAGTTCCGAGAATCCGAAATATCATATTAAAATGTGAAGGCCGTGGCTTTAATGTAATAAAGTAAAAAAAAATAGTGAATCGACTCCGTCGGTTTACTACATTCCTCCCCTCGAAGCTGGAAGTCCCTGGCTTCCTTAATGAAAACCATAAGGTTGTAATTTTACATATTGGGCCTTCGGGCTATTTCTTGGTGTGAGTGGGAACTCGATTACGTCGTCGCTTCTATGCGTTGTTGGTTTATTAAGTTCTTCGCTTTCTTCTTGAATGTGGTCTGGAGACTTGTTTTTGTATTTTTCTGTTGTTTTTGTTTTAACACAGCGTATGATTATTATCATCGTCAGTATTGTAACAAAGCCTATGGCTATATATAATACATAATTAAATAATTGTTGTAAGTCTTGAAGTTGTTCGATTTTTGTGTTAATTTTATTCTGGTTGTCCAATTGTTTTTTTAGAGTTGGATACTATATGTAAGTCGTCCATATTATTGGTTTTGACATGATAATCCTCCATTAAATTGTTGGTCTCTATGCGTGTTGAGTTGTGATTACGATCTATCATTGACCGTGGGTAGAAATCCATATATTCGGATTTGTAGTCAGTTTTACCCGGTATCAGTATGTCTCTGGTGGCGTAACCTTTGCAGGTTTCGTTGAGGTGTATAATTCCTACTCCTTTGAGTGTGTGGCTAGTTGATTCCTTGTCTTCATCACAGGTAACAAATAGTACGTCATAGTTAATCACGTATATCCATTCATTTTTGAATCTCTTTTTATGAAAGATAGTTGTACCTATTTGCACATGCATCACTTCACAACTATTTGGAACTTTGGCTGGATCTTGCAATAATAGTACTTCGCATGTGGGTCGTATATTACGAGGATGTAAAGGATTACCTTCAGGACATAATAGGAAATCTCTAGCGTGTTTACAATGAGTGTAGTAAAATTCGTCATAAGTTGCATAATGTTCTTTAGATTTACTTATAGCTATATACTTATTACTAGGTTTTATATAAGCACAATCATTGTCAATACATACTGGTACAGGTATTAAATTATATAAAATAAAGTCGTTTTGATAAATTAATGGTAAAGATATTATAAAAACTAGGTTGTCGTTAGCATAATAAATAGCAATATCTGAGAGTTTCACCAGTTCGTAAATGTTAGTAATGTCTAAGTCAGTGGGTAAATCCATCCCCCCTGGTAAAGATACTTTAATGTCTTTGACGTGTTCTAATAGCTCTTGTGGCGTTATTAAACTTGGGTGTATAACTCCTATTTTTGCTTGCTGTATAGTTTCTAATATCGTATTCGTTTCTAACATATGTTTTGTAATTAATAAGTTAACGTGTATAAAATGTTTTGTTAAATAATTTTTTATTTGTTGTTCTTTCGTAATGTTTGTGGTTCCGTTCGCGGATAACGTTAAAGGCAACATAGTTATGTTGTTGTGTGGTTCTAAAATATGTTGTAGTTCTACTACCTTAATTTGTTCTTTAATTAGTTTATATTGAGATGCGTTTTTAGCAACTCCTATATTAAAATTAAATTTTTGTATGCATTCTAAATTACATATTCCGTATATCAACCTAGCTGCTTTTGTTACGAATTTAGTTAAAGCACTACGTTTAGTAATTATGTGTCCAATGGAATTTAAGACCTGTGTTTTTTTTCGGTGTAAATTTTCAACTATAGCGGTAGCTGAACTGAGTAAATTGTCACAATTAAAATTATTGGTTACTGGGTTGTGCATGTATTCAAGGCACACTACTTTCGTATTTTCTATTACTAGGTTTATGTATTCGAATTCGTTATTATATTTAGTAAGATTAATATACGCAGTAAGGTCCCATTGAGATGTTACAAGTTTCAACGGTCCTCGATTTTCGTAGTAGATACCAGAATGTTGATTTAAATGTTCATCTGTGAATCGTAATGTTCCTGACGTGAACGGTATCGTTAGAAGTAATATTCTGAAATTTGTTATTAAATTAATAATTTCGTTTTGTTTATTTTATTGGTCAGTAGTTGTTGTTTCTTATCGAATATTTCTAAGATAAAGAAAAATATTCCCTTAAAAAAAAAAACTAAACCTAATTATATAATAGTAAGATAAATCCAATAACCTCCAAATAATAAAAAATAAACATGTAATAAAATGTAATTATATATATATATAAAAAAAAAACCCATGTCCCATAAAATAAAGAAAAATTGTTATATCTTAAAGTTACAAATACGAAGACCTGTATTCCGTACGGAGACCCTTTAAATGAAGAGGTGATAATTAAAACAAAAACAAGCATTGTCAATTACTAGGCGTCAAAAAATATAAGTCGTGTATAGTCAAATATGTCCGTTGGATCCTCTGCACTGTCTATGTAACTTTTCAGGTATAGGCACAACGGCTTATGAAGTGGTCTTTGTGCTTTAGTCATATCATGCGAGAAGTGATTTATTGTCCTAGTAATATTTAATATCTCTTCTGGTGAGTAAGGTTGTAGTAAGTTTTTGTTTGCTATATCGATGTGTACTAACAAACAATTTGGTATTTCGTCGGGATATAAAATAGTAAAGTTATGTTGTTGACGTCCTATTACAGTACTAAGTTCTTTCAGAAAATTATGTTGTTTCATTCTAAAACAAACAACAAAAAAAAATAATAATAAGAGAAAAATAAAGGTAGAAATTAGAAAACAGTGGACGTTTGTATGAAAAGAAGTAATTAAGATTTAGCCAATTCTCAAATTAATAAAAATAAAAAAAAATTATTAATAACATTATCATGGGAAAATTAAAATTTAAGGAATCATTGTTCTTCGTCGTTATACCGTTTTACATTGTTTTTGTGAATGCGGTATTTGCGTCGACCTTTTTGTATGGTTATATTTTCATTGTCGTGAACCAATAATACGTCATAAGGTCCCTGCCAATTTAAGCTTAGTGCGTTTTTCTTATTATGTTCCTTAATAAGTAAGTACCTTGTCACCTACGTGTAATTCTATTTTGTTCACGGTTTTATCGTAATATGCTTTGTTCGTTTCTTTTTTTTTAATTAGATTTTCCCTTGCTAATTTATGTGCTTCTTGCATCATACGTTTAAGATCGAATACATAATTATCGTAATTATATTGAGGTTCCGGGTCTCGATTAAAAGCTGATGGAATATTAGGTTTTGTTCCGAAAACAAGTTCGTAAGGCGTAAAGTTTGTTGATGTATGAACGGTTGTATTATAACAGAATGTGGCATAGCATAAAAGTCTATCCCAATTACTGTCCTTATCAACGAAACTGCGTAAGTATGTTTTTAATGTCTTATGACTACGCTCTAGAAACCCATTTGTTTGTGGATGTCATGCTGTTGTTCGTACTTTTTTAATGTCTAATAGCTTACACATGTTTTTAAAAATGTCGGATAAAAAATTGGTTCCGCAATCAGTTAGGATTGATTTTGGAATTCCGTAAGTGCATACGTAACATTCGACAAATGCTTGAGCTACGGTAGGTGCGTCAGTTGAGGACAGTGCTATGGCTAACGCGTAACAAGATAGCTCGTCTTGAAGTGTCAGTATGTACATGTTCCCCATTAAAGTTTGAGGTAATGGCCCTACAATATCTAGACAAATTCTTTCAAAAGGTTTTACTACTGTACTGGTTATTATCATAGGCTGTTTTGTCTTATTATGAGATTTATTCTTTTGACATACTTCACAATTTTTAATATATCTTTTTACGTCTTTTTTAATGTTACGCCAGTTATGGTTTAATCTAAGTCGTTTGACGGTTCGGGATACTCCTGCGTGACCCCCTAGAGGTGAATTATGATTTTCGTATATTATTTGTTGTTTCTCCTCCTCAGTATATTGTCTACCACTATATATTTTAACCGTAATATTTGTATTTTTGAAAATGTACCTAAACATCGTTCTGATTCGTACGTAACTGGTTAAAGAGGAGTGTCCGTCTAATTTTATTGTTGAAAAGGCGTTTATGTTGTTATTTATACAATAGGTCTTAATGTCCTTTATTGCTTGAAATACGCCCTCTGGTTCGAGAGGCGTGTTATGCGATTTTAACATATTATAAAAAATGATGACCGGTGGTGAATCCGAGACTACACAAAACCGGTTTTCATCCGTGAATTGAATATTATTTATGTCCCTATTTTTAATGACATTTCTTATTTCGGGACTGGTTATTTTTTTATCTCCTGGTATAGGAATAATTATGTTTTCGCTCTCAATGACCTGATCAAGGTGATCGTCTATTTCTATAATTTTTGAATTAAAAATCGGTTTATTCTCCGCGGCTTGAAATTCTACGAAACTATCGTCTTTGATTGCATTACCGGTTTGCACTACTCGTATACGCGATAAAAAGTCCGCGTTTGAGTGTTCCGGCCCTGCCCTATACTTAATATCATAGTCGTAGTCTGCCAACTGCAATCGCCAGCGCATTAGCTGGAACGATGCGTCTTTAATACCAAACAGGTATGTTAGAGGTCGGTGATCAGTTATTATAGTAAAATGTCGACCATAGATATATGGTCTAAAATATTTCACGGCCCATACGATGGCTAACAATTCTTTTTGAATAACGCTATAATTATTCTCGGCTTTATTTAGTGTTCTACTCGCGTAAGCTATAGGTTGGTCCTTAGGTACGTCCCCTTGAGAAAGTACGGCTCCTATGGCATATTGCGATGCGTCAGTACACAAGTTGAACTTTCCTGCTTCCCAGTCTGGGTAGACTAGTAATGGCGGGTTCATTAAAGCTTTTTTAAGTTCTTGAAAACTATGTTCGCAATTGTCAGACCATATAAATGGTACGTCTTTTTTGAGTAAGTAGGTTAGTGGTTTTGCTGTTTTCGCAAAGTTATCGACAAAACGTCTGTAGTAGTTTAGTAATCCTAAAAATGATTTTATATCTTTCGCGTTTTTAGGTTTTGGATACTCTTTAATACATTTTAATTTGTTTGGATCGGGTGACACCCCGTTCTCATTAATTACATGCCCCAAATAGATAACTTCTTTCCGTAAGAAAGAACACTTTTGTGGTTGTAATTTTAATTTATGGATGCGTAATCGATTGAAAACCTGTTCGAGTTTCTGTTGGTGGTCATTTAAACTAGACCCGTGTACTACAATATCGTCAAGGTACGCGGTACACATTTCCTCAAGACCCATAAGAACAGATTTCATCGCGCGAGTAAAAGTAGCTGGTGCTGAGCTTAATCTGAATGGCATACGTAAATATTCATAGTGACCGGATTTTGTAGAAAAAGCTGTCTTATGCATATCGGATGGATCTATGTTAATTTGGTGATATCCTGAAGCGAGATCTAGAGTACTAAAATATTTAGATGACCCTAGTGATTCGAGAATTTCGAGCAAGTTCGGTAGTCCGTATGCTTCGTTCTCGGTTACTTCGTTGAGCTTTCGAAAATCAACACAGATTCGTAATTTGGGTTTCCCTGTTGAATCCAAATTCTTTTTCTTTACTACTACTAGTGGAAAGTTAAATGGTGATTTAGAATCGCGTATTATATTGTTATTTTTCATTTCCTTAATCTGTGTTTCAATTTCTTCTTGGTACGCCCAAGGTAAACTATACGGTCGTATATTAATTGGTTTCGTGCATCGCGGCGTGTTTATTGTATGTGTTACAACGTCAGTAGCGCTTAAATAGTCGCCTGGTAAGTAAAACAGGTCCGCATAATTGCAACAGAGTTCTAAAATATTATCGCGTTCCTCTTTATTTAAATCGTCCGTTTTAATTTCGTTTTTTAATTTTGTTATACGGTCCGTTTCTTCATTGTCTATAAAGGATGCTTTAAGTACGGTTTCGTTGTACGGTTCCCATTCAATATGTCGCGTTGTTAATTCGTCAATAATAAAAGGTTCCTCGGAAATATTTATTATATTACTAATAATGTTATTTTTATTGACCGGACTTATGCTGTTCGCGATTATTACGTTTTCGTTTACGTCTTGTTTTTTTATAGTTACCGTGTCGTGTTTAATATTCTCGTCATTTTTAATCAATAAAACGCAGTTACTACGCGGCGGCAATATAATTTCTTTAAAACCAGTTTCTTCTGGTATCGTTAATAGATTTTGGCTATAGTCCATGATAACCTTGTTTTGTTTCAAAAAGTTACGACCGATGATGCCCGACTCATTTATTGGGAAGTCTCCGAAAACGACGTCGAATTTTATTAACACATTGACCTTGTTAATTTGCATAGTGGTTACCATAGTACCTACGGTAAAAATCGGAATTTCGTTAATGCCTTTTATGGTACGTTTTTCGGATTCGTTTATGACTACTTGTCCCTCTAACGCAGTTATTTTAATAAGATTCATCTCCGCGCCGGAGTCGACTTATAATTTAATTTTACGAGGTTTGAAATTGTCGGATTCACATGTTATGTGTTCCTCTTCGAAATTGGCTACCACTCTTACGTGATTTTGGCTGATCTCGTTCACGGTACGGCTCGTGCTAGGACTTTCGGTTTCTTTACTAGTGGTTTTTTTACTTTCATTATAAATGCGTTTTCTACAATTTTTTATGTTGTGATTCGTTTTTTTACAGTACGCGCAGAACCTGATTTGCCCTTGATACTCGTTTTTTATTCGGACGGGTTTTTCGTCGCGGTGATTTATGGGATTTCTAAAACCTGTGCTGCCCGATGTGCTCGCGTTACTACGACACTCGTTTGCATAATGTCCCATTTTGCTACATTTATTACATTTAATATTTCGTTTATTCGCGTGTGTTTTCCCGTCGATTTTATTATTGTTAAAACGTCTATTTAAATTTCGTATATCCTCTTCTTCTTCGATAGCAAGCGTAATCGCTTCTTCGAGAGTAAGGACGTTTCGTGCCCGTAATAAACTTCTAATTGCTGGTTGCGCCCCGTTAATAAATGCATTGCGTGCCCCCGATTTATGTGTGTTTGCGACTGCTGCGGCGTCATTGTTATTTAATCCTACCGTTAGTGCGCTCACTAAATCGTGGTAACATTTTTCGGTGCGTCCGGCGAAGCTTTCAATATCTTCGTCGTACCTTTGTTTAATATTATATAAGTTTGTTTGTAAAAACCCGATTGAGTGTGCTGACCCGAATACTTTTCGAAGATGCGCTTCGAGTGCAGGCCAGTCTGAAATTGTGCGGTAGCGTACGGCTTGAAATGCGTCCCCTTTTAAACTTGTTAGCATTCGCTTAAAAATCATTGGTTTAAGGTTTTCGTGGACGTTTTCCATAATATAGTTACCGTCAACTAGGTAAGATGCTAAGTCTGCCTCAGATCCCCCCGTAAAGGTCGGAATCATGCGTATCGCCGATTCAATTCCTAAAGTTACACTCATGATGGTTGTTTGTAAAGTTTGTATCTAATTATTTCCCAACACCTATTCGGACTCTCAGACATATACTAAAAATTATTTGCTTATACAACAACTTACAATGTATTCATTGCGATGGTCTGGTCCTTGATTGTCCTGCGTGCTGACTGCGCTGCGGCTGGTCTCACTGCTAGGCTCGATTGATTGTCGTCTTGTCTCGCTTGTCCTGATCTCCTTCTGTTGATCCTGACGTGGTTGTACTCGAGGTCCGCTGATGTACTGACTTTGGGTTGATGCCAAAATTCTTCTTTCAGGTGACCCCACACCTGACACCAAAAACGTGTAGTGATCCCTCACTAACGCTTATATTTGAGTGACCGACGTCTGTAGTTGGACCAGGTTGATCAAAAGGAATAAGGTTTTTCGAAGAGAGACAAAGGCGCAATGTTAAATGAAGTATTTATTATAATTGAGTTAAACTTGTTATAAAATAAAATAAAATAATTGTTACAAAATGTTATAGAAGTTTGAGGACAGCACGTTAAGTAACTGCCCGAGAACTTAGTTAAATCTACTTGTAGTTACTGGGAATGCACTTAGTCTGGCGGCGATGTAGAGTGCGCGGACTCTACGACCAGGTAAGTACTACATGTAGGGATGTGAGACTAATTCTGATTCTAAGGTGTACAGAGACTCATATTTATATGGTTCTCTGTACTCCCTGTTATACACGGTAGAGACTAGGAGGTGGACAAAAAGGCGAGTCGGCAGCTTGTTGTTTATTGTAGCTGCCGAAAAGTAGTTTGCGACCAAAAGGTAATAAAAATTTGCAATATCATTTTAACTGGTTCTTCTCACGTCTTTGATTCTTGGAACTCGTAAAACGCAATAGTGTTTGTGTAGACCATATGCCTTGCATTGATAGTTCCGAGAATCCGAAATATCATATTAAAATGTGAAGGCCGTGGCTTTAATGTAATAAAGTAAAAAAAAATAGTGAATCGACTCCGTCGGTTTACTACAGCAGCTACGACCGGTTTTCGTCGAGCTAGTGGGTAAAATTACGGCGAATAGAGTATAGTATAGCTTATTTTTAATGAGTGTTTAATTTCAATTGGCCCTGCAATATTTGTATTAGATTTTTATTTTGTGTGTACACTATGTTAGCACCCTATTGGGAAGAACAGGAGACTCTGGTCAGGATTTTAAATAAGTTCAAACACTTAAGACTTCGGTCAGTTACAATTATATTACTGAAAACTATGATTCGGTTGCCCGGAGGACACGGAGACGAAAAACGGCGTCGCCGGTCACTTAGCAAAACTAATACACAAAAACGCTTAACAATATAACGTACGGATTTTGGAGGTACGCGGCGGCGAGTCGGCGTCGCCGGACCTTTAAAAAACAAAAACAGACAGGACTGCATTACTGCACTGACTGGACGGGCCGCCGTTGCGGTCCGCGCCGGTACAGCGGGCTCGAGGCGCAGTGTGACCAATCTAGGGCACACAGTGCCTCAGCCCTTACAATACATAAATTAAAAATTACTGGGTGCTATCAACTATTAAAAATAAATTAAAAATAAAAAAGCAAGAAGACAAAAAAAAACTGATTTCATAATTAAAATTAAGGAGCCCCACCAAAAAATTAGCAATAAGTATTGCTCTGTCTATAGGTTTTAACATTGCCGTAGATTATAAACAATATTCCTTATTAATCGTTATTAATTATTGTTATTGTGGTTTTGTAGAGGCAAGTAGATACATAATTGACATTTAATTAGTAAAAATGTGAAAAATAACAAATCTACAATAAAATTAGAATTTCCTTTGAATTTGTTTGAATTACCTTATTAGATTTTTTAAATATCCAAGTACTAATTAAAATCTTATGTTTTTATTTAAAAGTTGTCACTTTTCAAATTAATGAGTCTTACTTCAAAACAATTTTCCTTTTTAAAAAAATCATAAAAGTTAGACAGTTGACTTTGATATTTATATTTACAATCAAAATTTTTCAAAAAAAATTTAAATCAGGTTTCAAATGTTTTATTTTTAGTATTAAAAATAAAAAATAAAAATGTTCTATAATCATACATGTAGCGTATGAGTCAATAAATTATATAAAAAAAATATTAATTAGAACAAAAGTTAGGTATTTCATTTGTCAGGTATTCCTGTTACTAGGAGTGGTATGAAGTAAAATTATATTAACTTTTATTTAATAATTTTTTATATTTTATGATAATTTTTATATTATAAATCATTTTTTCGTTTATATCCTAACCATTTTAATT
This sequence comes from Macrosiphum euphorbiae, assembly GCA_949089665.1. Taxonomy (NCBI): domain Eukaryota; kingdom Metazoa; phylum Arthropoda; class Insecta; order Hemiptera; family Aphididae; genus Macrosiphum; species Macrosiphum euphorbiae. The sequence goes on from CARXXK010000002.1 coordinate 60,178,436, forward strand.
ACTTACCTGTTATTTCCTCTAATGGAATGCTGGTAATAGACAAATCCTAGTCTATCAATATACACTGTTGAACTTTCTGGAAGTCCTGGAATTGCTCTGGATAGAGGTTCCTGAGGTGGTCCGATTACTGGTTCATCTGCAGGTTCTGCCGCGATGTCATTTGCATTGTCTATAATTTTCAAATTAGAATAGAATTAGTATATTATAATATAAAACAATTTGTTCTATACTTACAGTCAACTGGGTCCATTGATAAGTAATTGAGTGCACTAGGTTTATATAAATTATTCAAGTATTTGAAAAAACATATATTAGTAATATGAATAATATGTAATTGATATTAATTAATTAAATAAAATGTATGCAATAATTCGCAAAATAATGATGGTTGGAAGACGTTGCGATGGTGTTGAGAAAAAGCACAAAGGCTTCGAACGAGTCTAGAAGCTGCCCGAGGAGTGAGGCCTGCAACGAACAGCAACACGTTATTGACCAAATTTTCTCCCACCTGTTTAACATTTGTCACCGCCCACGGACCTCAAACTTTTCTCATGATGGGCATTACAATTGTCAATTTACTTGGGAAAGGGGATATATTTGAGACAATGACCAACTCCTATCAGAGGCTGCTTATACCGAAGACAGTATTTTATTTATTTTCAATCGGTTATTTTTTTTTTTAATATTTGAATTATTATAGAACTATAAATATAAAATATCTTAATATAATTTCTATAATTTCTATAATTGCGGCATTGCGGCTTATTTGAACATTTGAATTTGCCATTTGGTGTTATCTGTTTTTAAAAAACCCTTATAAATGTTGGCATGTTACTAGCTAATATAATTTTTAATTGATACTATTATACTTTAAATTGCTAAAAAATAAAAACACACCAATATGGCAATATGTAGGTACTATTGTCTATTTAGGACCGGCCCTGTTGCGAGGGCCGTACAGAATTTCGCATCAGTATTCCCTGCTTGTCGTACAAGGCGACTAAAAGGGAAATGACCAGTCGGGGTCGGCGCCCGGGGCGCGGACGCACCGAAACCTACGGGGATTAGGGCGTTGAGAGGTTTTGACCGCGACCTCATGAAGAGCGGGTCGGTCACTGGGCTTAGCCACCTGGTGACGCCTTGGTGGCGGTGCTCGAGGTTCTGACCGCGACCTCTTGAAGAGCGGGTCGGTCACTGGGCTTAGCCACCTGGTGACGCCTCTGGGAGGCGGAGTTGGGCCCACCCATAGGCGCAATTACGTGGGGGCTAGGGGGGGCTTAGCCCCCCCAAAATAAAGCCATGACTTACGTACTTTTTATTCGTCATAGAAATTGGAAAATTTTTTTTTTTAATTAAAAAAAACCTGAAATTATTATTATTTAAGTTATTATCCAGGTTGAAAATTTCATAAAAAAAAATATAAACGAGTTAAACGCATTGGTCACACTGGTTCTATATCGACAACCGTGGTTGTCACTTATCAGTTATCGGCTAACAGTATGAGTTGACACTTGACAGTACTACAGTTTAATACCATAGATATGTATATAATATGTCTTATACATAGACTGACATACCGTCACCGCTCAGAATCGTTTTTCTTATACAATGATATTATATCATTGAATTCAAATTTAATACCATCCATTATACAGTGACCCACTTGTAACCTACTGTACAGCAGAGCGACACCCACTTGCCCACCTTTTTTACATTACAAATAATATATATTCAATTAGGTACTACTAATCAGTATTTGCATAATATTTTTACAATGAAAATTATTTGCGGTGGCAAAATATCTAATTATACCTCATTAAGTTTATTACATACGAAAGACATTGCTAAGCAATACAAATTCAAACATACAATATAGTGTAGTTTAATGATGTTTAAAAAATTAAATTGATTCTTGCGTCGACTGCAATACGTAGAAATCAAACATATTATTATACATACAACAAAATTGAAAATCTCTTACAAACCTTGGTCATAGTAGATATATGGCATATGCTTTTGAAATTATAATAATTTGTGTATGAAACTTACTATTAATCAATTTAAATGTATATATACATAATATATATCCATGTGCTACATCAATTACAAATTAACAATGAATAATAATTAAGTGTTAGCTGTAGGAAGTGGTTTTTTTTATACATAACCTAACCTAACTTATATTACAACATATATATGACGGATGTTATTATAATTATAAGTTTGCACAACTCTCCTTTAAAATGGAATGCATAGGATCGAACAAATTACTGCTGGTCCTATTGGTTAATGAATAATACTAAAGACAACATTAATTGTTAACCAATGGCTTATTGTAGGTAAGGGTAGCCTAAAGGTATATTTCAATAAAATAAGTAAGAAAAAAAATAAAACTTTTCAAATGTAGTTACTAATTAAACATGGGTATCAATTAATGTTATTATATTTATTTTAATATAACACATTAAACTCAATACAATTAAAATTATAATAATAAATAAAAATTATAAAAAGTAGTATATAAATGATATGTATAATACATTTTTGCATGCCAACCACATAAAAATGATGACAAATAATACAATATTTTAAGCATAGTTACACCATTTGAGGAAGCATATATATATATAAGCTTATAAGTTATATATTATATGTATATTATGTTACGGGTGAAGTACAAAAACGGTTAGTGTACATATTACCCGGGTAATGTGAACCTCATCCATACAAACAGTGTAATGTATATGTATACATTATCCACCTTAAATATGTAGTATCCAATCAATTTATACATTATCCGGTGTGCTGTGGATAATGTATTCGTATAAATATAATCGTAAACTTATAACTTCGGTACAACATGACCAACGCATCAAACAATTTTAAGTGTTTAAGTGTACGGATTATACAAAGTCTTTCTAGTAGCAAAAACCAAATTATACTAATTCAAAAAAAAATTATTTATTATTATTACTATTACACTATAAATTATATATTTGAACAATTTTACTTACTTAATTAAAATTTAAAAGCGAAATACAATTATTTATTAGAACAAATTGAGTTTGGATGACATTTAGAATTACAAAGTATTCCCCCGGATTTGCATTTACATTTATTTGTTAAATATTTAGTTATACATAAACACTTCTTAAAACCTTGACCACCAGAAAAAGATTGTTCATTAGCTATTTCACGCAAAGATTTTTTTGTGGCTAAAACTTCTAAAATATATATTAATGGTTCAGAGCATACAGTGAATTGATTTCTTGAATAAAGTTGACGAAGAGTGCCATTTTTATTACCGAGTTCGTAATATTGATTATCACTTATAGACACAACCGCAAAGAGTACATTCTGTGGATCACCCTTACTTCTGTCTACTTCTGGTAGTTTGACTCTAACTGTGTCGCCAACATTGCATGGTGGGAATTTGTTGATGGATCTGAACTTCTCCAATAGTAATGAGGTCGTATCTTTTCAAAATTCGATATGCCTTGTTACTTTTTATTCCACTTGATCTCACACTTTTAATTTCCGAAACTATTTCGTTATACTTAACTGCCGATAAATAAACTGAATTATTATTTTTTTCATTAACTATTTTATAAAAACACTCATAAAATTTTTCGCGTGAAGTCATTTTAAAAACCTATATTATATGTACGACGCGTGTATTAAGACGAACTAGCACCGTACTAAATATTATTGCGTGTGTTTCTTCATAAACATTTATCTACAATCGTTATTTTATCGTAGGTATACATTTTATCAAAGTACTTTACCCACTCAGTCGTAGATAATGTGTAAAATACCGAGTAAAGTACGAAATAAACGTTTTATAATTAGTATTTTTACTTTATCCAATAGGTACAGGTAGTGTATACATGACCCGGATAATGTAAACACTAACCATATTTTGTACTTTACCCGTAACATATATAATATAATATAATAATAAAAGATCACATGTATATATAATTTTCTTGTTTTGAAAGTTGTTTGAAATATTTCAAAAAATATTATTAATTTGTGTAAGCCAATGTAAAGGTTAGTATATACAAAAATATAAGGTGTGAATTGCAGTAATTAAACTTGGTAATACATATATACTGGGTGATTCTTTTATCAAACAACACTCATTATTTCAAAAATTGTAAATTTTTTTGAAGATATTTTTTTACATAGTTTCAAGTCGCTTATAAAACAACGTTTTTATTAAAAAATTATATTTTTAATTATTTTTTATCCTTATAATTTTTTAAGTTTTTTACTTTTTTGAATGACAACATAGAGTTTTAATTTTATATTCTAAAGTAGAATATTTTTCTTAGTATTTTGATACATGAAAACCGAATTTGGGGCGAGTAGTTTATGAGTTATAAGTATTTAAAGTTTAGACGAGCGGTGAAGTGGACAAACATTTCGCGGGGTAACCCCGAACCACTCCACTCCGCTCGTCTAAACTTTAAATACTTATAACTCATAAACTACTCAACCCAAATTCGATTTTCATGTATCAAAATACTAAGAAAAATATTCTGCTTTGGAATATAAAATTAAAACCCTATGTTGTTATTCAAAAAAGTAAAAAACTTAAAAAATTATAAGGATAAAAAATATTTAAAAATATAATTTTTTAATAAAAACGTTGTTTTATAAGCGACTTGAAACTATGTAAAAAAATATTTTCAAAAAAATTTACACTTTTTGAAATAATGAGTGTTGTTTGATAAAAGAATCACCCAGTATAAACAATGTGAAAATTGTTGTGATCTTCGGATCTTCATGTGAATAACATAGTCATGCATCTTCGAAGTCTAAATTACAGTTTCTATAAGCTACGAAAAATTGTATCTGTTCATGTCATGAGAACTGTATATTTAGCTCTATAACAAGCTATATTCCAATATGGTCTGTTAATCTGGGGAGGACTCTCGGATAACGCTCTGAAACCTTTATTGCTTCATCAACGTCAGATAGTGCGCGTATGTTTACAAAAAACACACTATGTTGGATCAACTAAGCATAACTTTAGGGAGCTCAATGTATTACCAGTTGACCTTTTATTCAAAAAAATGGCTATTTTGTGGGTGGTTAAACACCTAGATCAGTGGGTTGACAAAAATGTTTTCAGTAAAAAAAGAGCTTTTCGTTCATTTGATGCTAAAACATCACTTTTTAAAAAATCAGTTGGTCAAAAATTTGTTGATTTTCTTGGTCCTTTTTATTATAATTCTATGCCTTTCTCTATAAAGAAAAATGTTAATATTAATTATAATTATAATAATGCTAAAAAAATAATTATTGAATGGCTGCATGTATCGTTAAATGTAACTTAGGTTTAACTTTATGGTATTATATTATTATAACTTTGTTTTCTTTTCTTTTTTCTTCTCTCTCTTTCCATATTGTATAACTACGTAATTTGTGCTTTAAATTTATTTTTCTTTTAAGCATATATTTTAACAATTGTAACTCCCTATCTTCGCCACAAGCTTAGCTTACAGATGATAGGTAATTCAAATGTATAAATTAATGTATAATTGTATATTTGTTTTTAAATAAAAAAAAAAAAAAAAAATATATATTATATATATATTAGTATAACGTTACATGTATGTTTTAAGAAATTGACATTGTCTTAACAATCGACACACCAAGCTCCTACTAAAACTCTTAGCTTTTAAATAAATGTACTGCAAAATGTCTATCCAATTTGTGCATTCAAACTACTTATATATATATTTTTTTAATATTATTGATATACATATTTTAAATAATAATGAAAGTATGTGCATTCTCATAACAGTTTAATGTACCTATATTTATTGTACATAACATTTGCTTAGGTAGGTTAATTTTTTTAATTATTAAATTAAATGATCATTACATTGCAAAGGATATAGCATATACTAATAATAGTAACATTTACAATTTATTAAAGCGAATATAATAATAACGTTTTAGAAGATAGTTTTAAAACGGTGATAGGTTGGTGATAGGATATGATAGGGTGGTATGTATTTATTAATAATATATATAAATCATGTATAATACATTTTTGCATGACAACGACATAATACAAATGTTGACAAATATTACAATATTTTAAGCATTGGAGGAATTTAAATTCAATTTATTATAATTTTATAACATATAATAATATAATCTTGTTTTGAAATTTGTTTGAAATATTGCAAAAAATTAATATGTGTAACCCAATGTAAAGGTATGAATTGAAGTAATTAAACTTGGTAATACAATATATTAGTATATATGTAATATAATATTGCATAACATGTATGTTTTAAGAAATTTAAATGTATTGAATTTATTGTAGTCTATTCATGTTTACTTATTATTACTAACATTATTACCTATGTATGTAACGACATTGTCATAAACAATCGACACACCAAGGTCCTACTAAAACTCTTAGCTACATTAGTTAAATGTACTGCAATACTCATGAAAAATGTCTATCTAATCCGTGCATTCAAACTACTTATATATTTTTAATATATTATTGAAATGCTGATTAATTGCGGCTTCCACAACGACCGGAATCGACTTACACAGGCAGCTAGTAAATATAAAATTTGCATAGGTACGATAATAAAAATAAAATTCAAAATAATAACATTTATAATTTATTAAAGCGAACATAACATTTTAGAAGATTTTAAAAACAATTATTATGCAGTAGTAATGCAAAGAAAAAATTGAAAAAAACAGTTTTTGAATCTCGAGCACTTGGACCGTTTCTGAATTTTTCATTTTACATATTATATTACACACGGAAATATCACAATTTTTATAATATATAGAAATACGGAATAACTCGGGAAATAATAATATTCGAAAATATTCACGCCAATATTGTCGTCGCGGCATGAATTGCAGTGGTGGCATGCTTCTTACTCCTCTTTGTCGATTCTGTGGAGATAGACTCCGAAGCAACCGTGTCCAGAAAGGATTTGAGTTGAATGAAAGTCTAGGTCCCCTTGTTTGCCGAGGCACCACCTTTCAACGTCGGGGATTAACCGTTTGCTCCATCCACCGGATATAGACTCGGCGATGCGAGCTTTCCAATTCAACATTGTGGAGGCGCGGGGAGAGAACTCACTGCGTACGTCAGACCTCTTCTCGCTGAACGAGGCACTGCGTTCCTCGGCCAGTAGGTCGGCAGGCGGCGTGCCGGCCAAGATGTTTGTTGCTGTTTCCGAAACTGTTCGGTAGCCGCAGATGCTTCGGAGTAGCGCCTTCGCTGCACGCCATTTACTAGTGACTTGTTTCTCGGGACCCGGGACATTGTCTCCGCCCATGATGGTGCTCCGTAGAGGAGAATCGACGTCGTTCCTGATAAGAGCAGCTTCCTTCTGGACTCTTTTGGGCCTCCGATGTTTGGCATAAGTCTCCCTAGGGCGCTTGCCATTTTTTCCACCTTAGATGCGGCTTCGACAATGTGGTCCTTGAAGAGTAGGCCGCGCTCCACTATCATCCCCAGGTATTTCATCTTGTCCTTCGGCTGGATGGTTTGCCTGTCGAGTGTCAGCCTTGGGGTTTCATACTTATATTTGTTGGTGAACACGATCGCCTCGGTTTTGTGTACTGCCAGTGACAGTCCCAGGTTCCGGATCTCATCGGAAACCAAGGAGAGCGTCTCGTTGGCTATTGTTTCCAGCTCTGGTATGGTTTTCCCCGAGCTTACGACTAAGGTGTCGTCAGCGAAACCGATCAGTCTGGACCCCCGTGGGAGTTGGAGTTGGAGAATCCGGTCGTAGGCGAGGTTCCAGAGAAGCGGGCCGACGACAGAGCCTTGCGGAACGCCACTCGACACGGGAGCATACTACTTGCGTCCGAAATTATTATCAGTAGGTGAGTTGCGTCCCGCAAAAAAAAGGTTCAAAAAGGTCATAGCCGATTTGCGTCCCAGTACACCTTTTTTTATAACCTAATTGCGTCCCAAAAATATCGATATAATCAATATAAAAATGTACAAAAAAAAAAGTATGGAAAAAACTATTCTGAACGAAAACGGTCAGTCAGCCTATGATATTACTAAGTATATTTCAATCTTTAGCTATAAAAGTTGAACGAATATTTTTCAACTTCAGGAGTTCAATTTTCACGCTTTTTTTTAAAAATTCAAACTTATAAAATTACAAATTCATTTGTTTTATATTTAGTCATGGTAGTAATAATAATAATAATAATAATATAAAAAATCGTATTTTATTAAATTAACTTATTTAATTTTTTTTAATTTGATGAGTGGTAATTTCACAACTATTGGTCTAATAAGAGGAATCGTACTGAATAAAAGTAAAATGTGAAAATAAAATGCGAGTAAAAAAAAAATTATCGACGTAATTGCTTTATCTTATCGAATCTAACAACCAACAAGATGTATACATGTTCCCATATCTTTTCACATAAAATAATACCCACTTAAGTTATTAATAGAATATACTATCATATTGTACCTAACATAGATAAATTGTATCTACAATGTAAGTAAGTAACGCACGCACTCACACACATGTATACGGTACAGTTTATGAACTATTGATTTTAGTGTCACGATACTATCGATTTTAATGATTTTAGAAGATAATATCGATAATAATTATATGGCTGACTTGCGTCCCCAAAACGGGACGCAATTTACCGGTCAAATTTACTACCTGAAAAATATATCTTTTTTTGGGACGCAAGTAACATGCTCGACACCTGTATCTCCACTTTTTGGTCTCCAGCAGAGGTTTCGGCTGACCTCCCGGAAAAGTAGTCCTGGAAGACTCTTTTCAGGTACATGGGGGTTTCGGCCTGGCTTAGTGCTAGCATGACCTCGTTCCAGCCGATGGAGTTAAAAGCATTCTTGATATCCAGGCTGATTGGCATACCTGGTGAACAACGCTAATTATTTTCCCATTTATGTTGTCCATACCCGGGGCGGTGTTTTTCCGCTTGATTCTATCAACTGCTTTGTTAACCTCCTCTATTGTGAAAGGTGGAGGCGTCTCATTCACTTCGAGAGCTTGCATCGTCATCGGGGGATGTAGGGGGAAGAGTACTTCCGTGATTCGTCGTACTGATTCGAATTCCATATTGCTTGTTGCGGGAGGACCGCGTAGTCTTCGAGCGACCAGCTTGTAAGGTTTTCCCCATGGGTCATTGTCCATTGTTTCAAGTAGTTCGTTCCAGCAGTTCTTTTTGCTCTGCGCGATGGCGATTTTCAGTCCTTTCCTGGCTTCCTTATAGGCGGAGTTCGCTGTGATTGCAGTTTCCTCTTCACTAGCAGAGTGTTGTCCACGTGCGCGGCTGCGGTGGAGTTTTGAGACACATCCGGTTTTGGTTCGCTTCGCCGCCACGCATTTTCTTCGTTCGGAGGCAATTTCGTCGTTCCACCAGTGAGCAGGAGGTTTCTCCGTAGGAATAGGAACCATGCGCTTGAGGGTGAAGTCGCATGCCTTAGTGATGGACTCGTGTACGGCCTGGGCTCGTTGTTAGGCATTGGCAGATGTAGCGAACAGGACAGGATCGCTGGTCCACCTCGCCAAAAGAAGTCCTATTTCCATTTCTTGGCTGCTAATCTCGCCTTCGGTCTTCCAGCCCCTCGGCTTTTTTCTGATTGCGGGTGCCCTGGTTCTGGTATCCTCTAATTGAAACGCGATGTAATGATGGTCCGACCCGCTCTCAGCCTCATCGCAGACACGCCAGTCTTGTGATGTGTTCGGAGATGGCTGTTATATCCACGATTGACCCTCTGACCCTTCCCACGAAGGTTGGTTTAGACCCCTCGTTCATAACTATTAACACCAGAGAGTCGAGGAGGCTGCTCAACTCGTTGCCACGCAGGTCCTGACATCAATCAGCCCACACTGCAGATCGTGCGTTAAAATCGCACGCAATCAATACTGGTATTCCAGGTTCAACAGCTCTGATGCAGTCTTCAATTCTTCGCATGAAGTCGGTGAATTCTTGCATGGTCTTGTTAGGAGATGCGTCTGCAGCTAACCACATGGATTCCGTTGGGTCGTGCGGCCACAAACTCAGAGTCTCTATGAATCATAGCTGCTGTGACAACACTGCCTGCTAGCCATATAGCTGTTCTCCTGGTACCAGAGCTCACGAGCCATGAGCTGCAATCACTGGGAGCATTGTGGGGGTCGCTCACTAACGCGACATCCACCCTTTTTTCAGCAGCGTACTGCTGAAGTAGATCCTGAGCCATCCTGCAGCGGTTCAGGTTGCACTGGATGAAGTTAACCATCAGTGCTTATCCTCTGTGCAGAGCTTGCGCTAGCACTGTCTTCCTGCACAGCCGTAGTTGGGGCTAGCAACGCGACTTCGCGCCACTGCAGTCTTTGATCAGATGACCGACTTGTCGACAGCGGAAGCATCGTTTCGCCTGGACTGCTTGTTCTAGCAGGTCAGTCACCTTCCTCGACGTTGGACGTAGCAACCCTGGTAGGCAATCTGACTTCGTCGGATAGTGCGACGTCCGGGTCAAGGCACGAAAACGCCAAATGACGTAAATCAAATGTATATAAATAATAACATTTCGGGCGCCCGTGCTAGTCCTAATATAGTCGCCGTGATTTGTTGAGTGTCTAGCAAGTCGGGCGGCCACGTTTAATAGTTTTTGACGCATGCATTTCGATGCCTGTATATAGTAACGCCTACTCGACGGTGGTCGAGTAAATGTAGAGGGGAACGCGAATAAGTCATCAACTGGGATTGCAGAAGTGTGGAAAAGGGCTAAAACTGGAATTTTAGAAAAAAACGGCAAAAAACGACGCGACGCATATATTTAGCGTTACCTACTCTCGTTTCCGCGACGTCGCTCCTCCCCGGGACTCGTATCTGAAAAAGTAGGGCCGCGCGCCGGCTGTAAATTTAGCGGGGAACGCGAATAAGACCCAAACGGGGAGGGCGATACGACCGACACTTGCTAAAACTCGAATTTTTGAAAAAAACTGCAAAAAAAGAAAATCGAACTCTTCGACGCATATATTCAAGCAGTGTATAGTAATAAAAAGTATCAAGGACTGCTTAGACGGGGAACGCGAGTAAGTCTTCGAAGTCCGTAGAGGCGGTAAAAATCGAATTTAAAAAAAAAACCGAACATTTTCGTTAAATACGATAAGACGAAAAAAAAAAGTGAAAAGAAAAATTCAGATTTAACACGGCCGCCGCAATTTATCGAAAATCCCGGCGGCCGGGTTCGAAACCACGACCCTCGAGTCTCTCGTCCTAACGCCTAACCTACCTAGCCACCTACCGAGGTGAAAAACTGAGTCAAATCTATGACTCTTAAGCCACGTCGCCGTGCACGCGAAAGGCGAACGCCGTTTGGACGGCAGTCAAAAGGCGTTTGAGCTTGCGATCTCCGGATCCGCCGCCCTCTGACGTATAAAACGCGAGATTTGCGAAAAAAATCGAACCTCGAGACGCATGTATTTATGCCTGTATATAGCGATACGTAATCGGTACCTACTCTCGTTTCCACGACGCCGCTCCTCCCCGGGGCTCGTTTTTGAAAAAGTAGGGCCGCGCGCCGGCTATAAATTTAGCGGGGAACGCGAATACGTCTCCGAAGGGGAGGTCGGACGTCTCGCGAAGGCGCCGAACGCGACTCTAGTCGAAAAAGTCGGGAAAACCGTCGAAGCGGCGACGACGCGGCGCTCTCGGCGATCGACTCGTCCGCCGGGGGACTCGTCGACGAAAAAGTAGGGCCGCGCGCCGACTATAAATTTAGCAGGGAACGCGAATAAAATCCAAACGGGGAGGGCGATACGCCCAAAAACGCCTAAAACTCGAATTTTCGAAAAAAAATGCAAAAAACGCGCGCGACGGCGGCGCTCGTATCGCACGCGACATCCGCCGCCACGGGCCCGCCGGGAAAAAAGTAGGGCCACGTTGAATTCCGGGACGCCTATTATATATAATGAGGCATTTATTCAGACTATAGTACCTATATTTTGTTTTGGGCCGGGTGCGGAGAGGCGATGTCTAAAAAATCCTCTAAACTATAAGTTTTTCCATAATATAAACCATTACCTGTACACACATTGTGCTTACGGGCAGCGTGTAAAATATAATAATATATTATGCTGTATTCTATTAGTACCAATTACATTTCTGGACATGTCTTAATAATATTATACACTATTGTGGAATTTAACGTCAAGCTATTATCTCACGACCAGCGCACCAAACCCGATGCGTAATTTCGGCAAAAGTTCTCACCCCGGATGCGGAAGTCGGCGATGTGTGCGATGTACGTGGGTATGAGAAACCCCAGGCCTCCGGTGCCGAGGCCGTGCGTGAGCCGGATTTCCCAGACGGGCACCAAGTTCACCTGCGACAACAGCAGCCAGCCGACGAACACGACCATGTCGCGACCAATTACCGAAAATCGGTAACCGATATTCCTCGTCACCGGACCCAGGATCAGGCCACCGAACGTGGTCCCCAGGAAATAGCAAGCGACCGGATCCAGGTACCAACCGGAGTCGTCCAATTCGCTGTTCAGAGCGTAATCGTTGTTTCCAAACGTCCGTGTGAACCTCGCTGCTGCCGAGTTCCACGCAAAAACAGTGCCGATCACCACGCCGCTCAGACCGGCTGCGAACACACTTGTCAGGGTTAATTATCGGGGATTTCGTCCTTAAGTATCTGTATATCTGACGGTGTCAGATAAGAAGCACTCTAAAATACCTATACTCTATGTACATGCTATTGGACTATACGAAATTCCAAACGGTGTTGACAGATGTTTAAATTATCCAACCTAGTTTAATGTTTATACCTACCTAAAATCGAATAACAGAACAGCGGAAATCTCTGTGGAACCGCTCTTTCTTCAGTGCACATCATCGGTGCCATATACGAAAAAATATACGAATATCGATACGGAAAAAACAAAACCGTTATTTTCACTATAAAAATAGTAAAATTAACTGTATTATACAATTGCTATAGGGATAGCTATAAAGGCGCGTTTACACGATGACAGTATCACTCGACAGTCGCCGTCACGATAGTCGCTGTCGTGAGACGGTCGTCGTGTAAACATAATGACAGCTGCTGCCACACTGTCAACTGCCAGCTGTCGAAATATCTAGCTCTGCTAGATAGTTGACAGTAACTAGTTGACAGTGTGACAGCAACTGCTATCGTGTAAACGGTGACTACCACACTGTCAACTACCACCGTTCGATTTTTGTATTGTTGTTATCAATTATTACTTGTTATCACGTATACTTACAGTTTTAATTGCTTTTTTATTATATCCGGATACCGTTTTAATTCAATTAATTTAAATTTTAAATTAAAATAATTCAAAATGGTTTTTTATACTATTGAATTTCTAAAACATTATGAAGAGCATCCTTGTTTGTGGGATAAATGTTTACCTGATTTTAAGAATCGGCAAAAAAGAAATGTGGCTGAGGAAAAATTATTACCCATCTCAGAACTTTCTAACATAAAAGAATTAAGATCAAAAATCAGAAGTATAAGAGGAACATACAACCAAGAATTGGGCAAAATTAAAAATTCAATGCGAACTGGGTCTGGTGCAGCAGACATTTACAAACCAAAATTAAATTGGTTTTCCTATGCTGATAGTTTCTTGAGGAAAAATGTAGAACAAGAGATTGAAACTGAATCAAATGTGGTGAGTTACAAATTTATTGTTACTTTTATAAATATTATCATAATTGCATGCATATAAGAGGTAATAATAAAGTGAATAGAAAATGACTTAGATATTAAAGTAATATGTAAATAGTTCAATGTATCATCTTATGCTGCCAATTAACTGCTCCTTCTCCTATAAAAATATAAAATAATCCGCTAATTCTTCTCTTTTCTGACGAGCTTCATGAATAAAATGTCTTTCTTGTGTGGCACGTAAAGGTACAATGCCCTCAGATCCCACATCATTTCGCCACGTCCCAGGAATTAAACATCCACTTTCATAATCTTCTATATCAACCGATATTGAACTAGTACTGTTGCTTTTTCTTATCCAATTGTGTAAGGCACAGGAAGCTTTAATTAATTTCATGGTTGTCTGTGGAGCAAGAAGTATAGGTTTTCTGAACACTTGAAAACGGCTGGCCATAATGCCGAATGCGTTTTCCACAATACGCCTAGCTCTGCAATGCCTATAGTTGTACATTTTTTCTCTATCCGTTTGTTGAAATCTTCTTGGATATGGCTTCTTTAAATAACTTTTTAAAGGGAACGCATCATCGCCAACAATCACACTATTTTCTGGAATTTTTAATTGTTTAGTTTCAATTGCTTTCATCAAATTAGACTTAGAAAATATTCCCCCATCAGATTGACTTCCATAACTACCGATGTCAATACAAGTAAAATTATAATTTCCATCAACTAAGGCTAAAAGCACTATGCTGAAAGTTCCCTTGTAGTTATAATACTGAGAACCAGTATTACTAGGGCATTGAATGACTACGTGTTTACCGTCAATTGCTCCTATACAAGACGGAAAATTCCATTTAAGTTCAAATTCGTTAATAATATCTTGCCATTCACTTTCTTTTTGTGGTACCTTTAAAAACAAGTAAAATAAATAATAACATCACACAACAAAATTTTTTATGAATTCTAAATAAATTTAAAAACTTTAATGAATAAAAATATTTTTGTATTTAGTTATTACATGATGAAATCAATGCAGATGAAGCATCACAAATTGTCAGTGATAAAGAAGATGAAATCAATAAACAAACTCAAGAACTGGATATACCACTACACACACAAACAAAAAAGAGAGTATTGCAAAAAAAAAACAATTCAAATAAACTTCAAAGAATTGATAATTCTTTAGATGACGCAGTGAGAGCTCTAAGAGAAGTGAGTTCATCATCACGCTCTTCAAATAATGAGTTCACTCAATTTGGACAACTCGTAGCTACACAGTTGTCTCAACTACCTTTAGAAGTAGCGATTAACCTTCAGCGAGAATTTCAAAATAAAATATCTGACGCAAGGCTTAAACATATTAGTAGCTCTTCAACAACTTCATCGCTTTCATCACCTTCTACTGTAGGTCTTCCATTAAATAGTTCAAAAAGTAGTTATCAAGCCATACCTCATGAACCTGAATATGAAGAAGTACCCTTCAATGAAATAATTATAGAACAACCATCACTAACTAACTACTATGCAAATTGGGAAAATATATTGGAATAAATAATTCTCAATCATTATGTTATTACTATTTTGTTTAATTGAAAGTATTTAATTTTTTATTTTTTATTTGATTCAAAAACTGACAAAGTTATCAGTATAAAGTATGTTTTTTTGTTGAAATTAAAATCATTTTATATACTTTTTTTTATTGTGAAGTTGATTAAATATTTAAATATTTTTATTTATTATTTTATATTTATATTCTTACCATGATATAATCCTGCAATGCTTCATAAATAGCGTCAAAAACCTCTGGTAGGAATTTACTTATGCTACATTTTGGTACTCTATATAAATACTGTAGAGACGCAAGTGAGTCACCTGTAGCTAAAAATCTACAAGCAACTTGTAATTTTAAATTTGCTGGGAGAGCATTCCTCATAACTGTATCCTCTTTTTGGATCCTTTTAGAAACCTATGAAAAATAAATGAATATATTCTGACACCGATACTATTAAATTAAAATAATATTGAAAAAAAATAACTTTTTTAACTTACTTTATTAAGTAATGTGTCAAACATTTCTTCATTCATTCTTAAAAAGTTATAAAAACTTTTGTGGTCCTCAATTGCAAGTTCTTTAATTAATGTATTTGTAACACCCAAGTTATTCCGCCTTTGTATCCATTTTCTTACCCACTCTTTTTTTTTTTTTAAACCTCGTTTTTTATGTTTTAATAATATCATTTCTCCGATCACTCTTATCATTGAGATTACAACTTCTTCGGACATGATTAATCGATGAGCAAAATTAAAACAATACCCAAGAGAATAAGTTAATTATAAATAATAATAAAGTGAATAATAAAATAAACTAGTGACACTGTTTTAGTCAGCTATCGCACGAAACACAATATTTGTTATGACAATTATTGTCACCGTGTAAACGCTCATCTTCATGTGACAGTAGCTGTCACATTACTATACGACAGCGCTGTCATGACTGTACTGTCACCGTGTAAACGCGCCTTAATGTTAGTCAGATTTACTAAAAATATATAGTTATGATTTTATAGTAAGCCAGACAAAAATTATAGTGTTTTGTACCAAACATGTTTAGTACTCTTTACTATACAATTTAATTATTAATATAATATGAACATTAGAGATATAAAATTACTATAAATATTATACCTAATACAATCAATGCCTACTGTATTATAATATATTATAGTATTCAGTATAATGTAACAACAGTAGGTACATTTCTGAAACTGTACAAATAAAAATAACAATTTAAAAATATTAAATATATTTTCAAATTTATGTATACAATTTTATAAATACACTTCCATTAGAAATGCTTGTATGGTGAACAGGAAAACTATTATCCAAATCATTTAATTTTGTACATTTTAATTTAGAAGTTAACATAATGCATTGTTCAGATGAGGCTTGAATATAATTTTGAACAGCAAAGTTATGTGAACGACTCTCTTCATGTTTTTTAACAGCTACATTTATAGCTACATTTATTATTTTATAGCAGTATGTGAATGTGTTTGAAATCTTTATATCCATTTATAAAAGGGGACTGATGACTACTAAATGCTATACAAATAGGATAATATACTGATTTTAATTCATTATTTTCTACATGAACCGACAACCAATTCCGAGAAACTTCTTTTCCATCAGGCATTTTTCGTTTATATAGTTTTTGAATGTGTAAATGAGAGTTTGAAAATGAAGGCTGAATTGGATGCTGTTTCATAAAAGCCAACTTATGTAGTACATTTGAATTTTTCAAAAGTGTGAAAGAAGAAGATTGCATGTCTTTTTGTCCATCAGTGAAAGTTTCCTTAAAATTTAGTAACATAATATTATTAAATTTTGAATATTAAATGAAAACAGAAAAATTTGCAAGAAGTTTGTCAACATTAGTGTTCTGTGCTCATGCTACTCTCATTATGTGAGATAGTATTTCTAGTATTATTATCATCAATATTTTAAATTTTTCTAAAAGAAAGTTTTTATTCATTAGTTTAAATTTCTGTTTAAACCTTATTAAAATATAGGTTAGGTACAGTTAAAACAGTTAACATTACTAAACAGTTAAAATTGTTTAATAATAAATTACATAAATATGTATGTAACCAATTTAATTTAATTTAACTATTATTAAATAATATAAAAACATTGATAAAAACTTACCACTTGCTCATTATTAAAATGCCCATCTTCATTATGACTCTGATTTTGGTTTAAATCCATCTCAACGGTTGTATCGTTGTTTTCACTTTTCACTACTAGTATGTTCCTTAAAATAAAGCAATATTAAAAATTAAATAAGTAGGTAGGAGGTAGTGATTTCTTTATTTAATATAAAAACTTACCACTTGCTCATTATTAAAATGCCCATCTTCATTATGACTCTGATTTTGGTTTAAATCCATTTCAACTACTTTATCGTTGTTTTCACTACTAGTATTAATAAATAAATAAAGTCCATCGTAAGTTTTTAACAAAATTATGACACAGTAGGTAAAAATCACGAACATTTGAAAATTATTTTGAGTTAGAAATACATAAGAACGTTCCTTTTTATATCTAAGATTTGAAAATTAAATACATGTTCCTCGTAAGTTTGCCTACTTTTATTATATTATATATTATATATTTTATCAAAAATAATTGTCTACCAGAAAGTGAATTTTTATGAACTTTTAAAGTTAAAATTTCTACAATATTAGATGTACACTCGATTTTTCATTTTTATTGTTATTCAAAAAAAAATAACCATAAATACTTTAATATCATAATAATAATAGTTATTAAATATTATAATAATATAAAATATCATCAAATATTTATCAAATATGATGTGTTGTTTTTGGAAATAACATAGGTATTCATATTTCATAATAATATAATATAATATACATGAAATGTTGTTAAAATAATCAAATTTATAATTAATTAGTTTTTTCAGATTGAAAACACTATAAAGAGAAAAGCTACTGAAGAAATATCAACAAGACCTAACAAAATTATACGGAAAGCAATATCAGAAGCAGATAATGTGACGATTAATGATTTTTCCAATTACAGACAACATATATATAGAAAACGAAGGAAGGTTTTACCATACATCCGGCTCACGCACGGCCTCGGCACCGGAGGCCTGGGGTTTCTCATACCCACGTACATCGCACACATCGCCGACTTCCGCATCCGGGGTGAGAACTTTTGCTGAAATTACGCATCGGGTTTGGTGCGCTGGTCGTGAGATAATAGCTTGACGTTAAATTCCACAATAGTGTATAATATTATTAAGACATGTCCAGAAATGTAATTGGTACTAATAGAATACAGCATAATATATTATTATATTTTACACGCTGCCCGTAAGCACAATGTGTGTACAGGTAATGATTTATATTATGGAAAAACTTATAGTTTAGAGGATTTTTTAGACATCGCCTCTCCGCACCCGGCCCAAAACAAAATATAGGTACTATAGTCTGAATAAATGCGCCATTATATATAATAGGCGTCCCGGAATTCAACGTAGTTATACGTAGTGTGTCGTGTGTACATAATAATATTATACCCAGTGTTATACACCGCAATTGTGTTGTGCGTGACCTAGGTCGGGTACTGGTGCTCCACCACGCGTTCGTGTGTTTCGGCGTGTTCTACGCACACGCGTTCAGCGCCATCGTCACGAACGCCCAGCTGACAGGCGTGTGCATGGTGTGGCCGGCCCTGCACATCCTCATCTCGGTCTTCATGCACGTGTACAAATGCCACGGCGACTCCGAGCACGCGAAAACGGCTATGCGTCGAGTCAAAGGCGAAGACTACTGCGTAGACGAAGACTACATGGCGCTCATCGAGGTAGGTTTCAATTCAAAATTGGGACGAGACGATATCGATTATATTATATAAAGTCGTTTTTTTTTTTCCAAAAACCAGAGACGTGTTCGAGTGCATGATCGGTGACAACAGAAGCCGCCTGACACGCAGGATCGTCGACATCGGCGCAATACTCGTGGTGCTGCAGCAGACTTGCGGCGCGAGTGCGACGATGTTTCACGCCAAATCGGTGATCGGCGGATTCGGTTTGACCACAGAAATCGCTGACTACGGCAGGGCGCACACCAAAGCAGTGCAGTTGCAGTGCGGCGTTATAGAAGCGCGCGGACATGCACTGCATCCACGCCGCAAAAGCGCGCCAAAACACACCAAAGATGTGCAGTGGATGTGCGGCGTTATCATTAATTGATTTTTAATAAAAATAAAAAATATATAAAAATATATGAGGATTTTTATATTATTTTATGATTAAATACTTTGATTTGTAAGTTTGTCGACTATGTCAAGTTCCGATGAAGATATGTTAATGATATTATTAGTAAACAACATGAATAAAAATAAAAAAAAACGAAAATATTGGGTTCATCCATTCATTAAAAATAATGCCAATACACTTGGTACATTTTCGGTTACAAAAGAACTAGCAATGTATCCTGAAAAATTCAAAAATTTTTACCGAATGTCGCAAGAATCTTTCAATGTACTTTCGGACATGGTTCGGACCAAATTACAAAAAAAAGACACAAATTTTCGTTTGTCCATATCAGTTGAAGAGCGACTGTTGATTACACTTAGGTAAGTACTATACTAATAAGTAGTTTTACCAACTTGTACATTTTATTTTAATCTGTTCAATGAAAAAAAAAAAAAAATATTTTGATATAAAGAGGTACATTATGTTTATATTTTTAATTTTTATACTTATATAAATAAGAATAACTAATTTATTGTTAGTAATTTGTGTATATCATTCTCTGTATACACTAAAAAATTGTTGTATAAAATCATAAAATATATCAATGTGAGAAATATAAACAAATTAAGGAACTTAATTTATCACAATATAGTTTAATTAAAAATCTATTATTGATCATAACTACTTTTTTAGTAAATCAATATACATTATAAATATATTTAAAAAAAAAAGATAACTTGACAACACAAATAGAACAATTTATATTATATTATATTACTTATCAATGCATACCTATTAAAATATTTCCTAAAATACAAATAAATATAATTAACTTAACCATAGCTGGTACCTAATAAACAAAATAATGAAATATTTTAACAATTTATATTAACAAAATTTACTATACCTTATTATAACTAGCTGTTTATACCTTTATAGATTATGCTTCATAGAAAAATGTTATAGTATGATATACCTACTTGAAATATTAAACAAGAATCAAACAAAATTAAAAAGAAATACTATTGAATGAATAGCTGAAATTTAAAACATTATAATGGTCTCCAGTATGGAGTATGTTGTTCTTGTTGGTATGGTTGACTCTTGGATTGGTTGGTGCCATAAGGAGAATTATGTGTTTCTTGGTGGTGATGTAGCAGATCTTGTGGTTGGTTGATTTCATAGGGAGGTTGATAAACTGTGCCTTGTTGTGTTGTTGTGTTTTGTTCTACTTGACTAATTTGCATTTGATCATTAGCATCATTAACTAGTTTCATTATGTCATATTTTAAATTTCTTTTTAGCCTTGGATTTAAAGCTTTGATATCTGGAAGTAAACTTTTAAGAAAGTTCATATCTGGATCAGTTTCTTCATTTCTATCCTTTGTTAATTTTTTATTGGTAAAATAGTTGGTGGCTACCTTATTTAGCTCATCTAGTGATGATGTATTATTTTTTTTTTTATACTTTTATCATTTGTCTTGGGGTTGCATACAGAAGTTTCTTGACATATAATAGAAGTATCAATATCAATTTCATCATCAGCTTCAGTTTCTGAACCATCGTTATCATTTTCTTGGGCTTGTAAATTTCCGGTTTGGGGTCTTGATTTGGTGAACGGTTCGATGAAATGTAAGTATTCACTTAGATAGTAATCTTTCTTTTTGCGTTTGGCTCCAGATCCGCTTGGTGGTTGTTCTTTAATTTGTCTTAAGTACCTTCCTCTAACATTCCTCCATTTTTCTTTACATTCACTTACTGAAAATATATACTAATAGATATTTATACAATTTAAACTCATATAAGTTATATATTATATAAAATATATAGGAATAATAAAGATGGGCAAGTTAATGATAATAATTAACTCAAGTTAAGTTAAGATAGGTCACAACATCGATAAGTTAAAAGTTGTTAATAACAGTTAATAACAGTTAATTAACAGTTATTAACAAGTTAATAGTTAACTTGTTATTCATTTAACTCGATAAGTTAAAAGTTAATATGGAAAAAAAGTATTAACTTAAATCACTTTAAAAAAAAAATGATATACATTTGTTCTAATTAGTATATTCATCACATTATTTATTATACTGCATTATTTCTAATTTCCAAAATTATAATAAACAATTTTACTGAGCCTTAATATTGTAATGTATAGTGTATATACCTATTTTACTTTACATGATTATTAAATATTTAAATCATACCAAACCCAACCTTAATAATAATTTAACAAATATAAATTTGTTTTTATCAATTAGCAATTTAATGCCATATAATATTATGCCTACTTAATCTAATTAAATATATCTATAAAAGCTAAAAGAAGGTAAGTAATTAGGTTTATGGAAATAACCATAAATAAGGTTAGGTTAGAATTAAATCAAATTTGTAAGGTTGGACATTTGGAGTACAATTTTTTTTTTATCAGATTTCTTGCGATGGGAGGTAATATGAAGGCTCATTCAATGTACTTTTTGAGAGGAGAGTCAACTACTAGAGCTATTATTTCTGAAACATCCCAAGTTATTTGGGATTGTCTTCGAGATATATATATGCCAATTCCTTCAAAAGAAAATTGGAAAAAAGTTGCAGATCGTTTTTATGATTTATGGAACATTCCAAATTGTATCGGCGCTATCGATGGAAAGCACTTTAAAATCAAATGCCCATCAAATACAGGCTCAGCTTATTTTAATTATAAGCATTACTTTAGTGTTGTTTTGATGGCCTGTGTGGATGCAGATGGGCTTTTTTTAACGATTGATGTTGGGGATTATGGGCGAAACAGTGATGGCAGAGTATTTAGAAGGAGTTCGCTGGGAATAACCTTAGAAAACAACGGACTGGATATTCCCGAACCCAAAGTATTACCTGGATGGGAAAACAAGGACAAATTTCCACACTATTTTGTGGCAGATGAAGCGTTCCCCCTAAAAAAAAATATAATGCGACCATTTCCAAAAAGGTCACTGAATAAAGAGAGACGCATTTATAATTACAGGTAAAAAACATTTGCACTATCTTTGTAATGCTATACATATTACTCATAAATATTTATATATTATATTGTATTTTTATTTACAGATGTTCTAGAGCAAGGAGGAGTGTGGAGTGCAGTTTTGGAATGCTTGTGTCAAAGTTTAGACTTTTTGAACAACCTATAGGTTGCAAAGTAGAAACAGCCGAAGCATTGATTAAAGCAGCATGTGTTTTACATAATTTTATTCGCATAAGAGAAGGTGTATTTTCAACACCTTCACACCCATCTACTATCAATTCAATGGGATATCAAAATATTGAGGATCAAGGAATAAGACCAACAAGAGCAGCAGAAAGTAACAGAGATTTTTTATGTGACTATTTTGTATCAGACGAGGGTAAAGTTCCATGGCAAGACAATTTCTCGTAAACTATTTTATAAACTATATATATTGTATGGGCTCTATCAGGCCTCTGAGTACTCTTGAGAGTACAATTGATTAATTTGTAAAACATAATAATTAACAATAATAAATACCTAACTATATACAATATAGTTATAATTACCTGATATATTAACTGTTTTTGAAATTTCATTCCATGCTGCTGTTTTTGCCCGATCGTTGCTATACGATTTTAAGTTATAATCATACAAACACGTATATTTTTCGATTTCCTGTACCAGTTTAATACTCACAGTGTCTTGCTCAGCCATATTATTAATTTATAACAATTTATGATATAACAACAATTTATAACAATATATGAATATTCAATAAAAATATTTTCGCCGAACGCGCACTGCAAGAAAATACTGCCAATGACTGGTTTGTGCGGCGCGCATGATGTGCGCCGCCAACGCGCCGCCGCCGCACTGCATCGGTGTGGGTATTCCCATAAGATAACATGTGTTCTATTTTAAACGCGGCACTGCATGCAGTGCGCCGCGAACGCGCCGCAACCGCACTGCATTGGTGTGCGCCGCGCCTTAATATAAATTTATTCATAATCACGGTTTAAATTTACTCATGCTTATAATAAAGTTATGATGTAAATAGAATTGGAATGAATTTGACATCGGCTTAATATGCGGTTTTCAGGAGGGGGTAGGGAATACATAAATACACATTTCTTAATGATTTTTACATTTTTCCGTGTGCGCATGCGTAATACAACTTGAATTTTTTTAAATGGCAACAGGTGTTTTGAATACCAAATTCGGATAGAACGAAATTTTTTAAGTCGATTTGGTCCTTTTTACTATAGCTCTAAAATGAAAATTGACTAAATGGCAACCAGTCAAAGTTTCGATTAAAATTATTGAATTTTTCACCAATTATACTAGAATTTTATGAATTATTATGAAATTTTAATTATTATTTTTGTATCCGTAGGTTTGCAGATATTATTAAATCATTTAAATTTAATTTTGAGGAATTAATTAACATCAATTAGACATAAATGTTAGTTCAATTACTAAGTAAGAAAAGATTAAACTAATTAACACAATTTTTTTACAATTTCAATCATTTATATTATTTATTTGGATAGATTTACGTTGTGAGGTTAATTAATTCCTCAAAATTAAATTTAAATGATTTTATTTGGTGGCAGCGTGGCATTGTGCACTTCGTTATCGTCATCGTCGTCGTTGAATAAAAACTCAACTATTTTCGATTTCGTCATTTCGCGTACAGCAGAGAACGCTGAACTCTTTAAAATTATTATTGTATATTATTAATCTCCAAAAAAAACTTCGGAGAAGTAAAACAAGTCTTCTGTGCTTTACTTAAATGGATTGGAGTACTTAATTTTGAGGTAAATAAAGAATTGAAATCAATATAAAAATGCTGTGCTTAATAGGTGCAAGAGAGAGTATAAAGAAAGTTCCTGTTAAAATTGTGGTAAATAAAGAAGTGAAATCAAACCTCAAAATTCTGTGCTAAAACTTAATTGACTATTGAAGAAAATTCGATGACATTAGCTACAAAAAAAAATTGCACAGAACGTTCCACATTTGCCTGCAAAAATTCACATGTCCATGGATGCACTTCGTTCTGTGCAATTTTTTTTTTGTAGCTAAAAATGTGGTAAAAATGCATGTCATCGAATTTTATTCAATAGTCAATTAAGTTAAAGCACAGAATTTTGAGGATTGATTTTACTTCTTTATTTACCACAATTTTAACAGGAACTTTCTTTATACTCTCTCTTGCACCTACTAAGCACAGAATTTTGATATTGATTTCAATTCTTTATTTACCTTAAAATTCAAGTACTCCAATCCATTTAAGTAAAGCACAGAAGACTTGTTTTACTTCTCCGAAGTTTTTTTTTTGGAGATTTCAGCTATTTTTCTGAAGCAAGAGACATTAATTCTATATTGATAATCTATTCTATAATTATATATTATTTCTCTTCTAATACTAATATGTGAGCATTTTTTGAATTGTTCGGCCATGGTCTTTTAATTAGTAGTTTATGCAGTACTTGCATAAAATACGGACTCCGCGAGACAGCAGAGAAAGATTAACATACGGCCGACCGTCGGTACGTTTATCACTGTTATTGTAATAATGTACGCCGTACGGATAGTAATAAATAATAATCGAACGGACGGACAATATGGCTATACACAACCTACAGCACAGCGGCTAGCGAGCAAATGAAATAGTAATAGGAGTAGGAAGCGCGTTGCGCGTATGCCACACTGCCGCGCCGCCGTGCAACCAAAGTCACGCACTCACGCATGCGCATATCATCACAACTCAACGCGGTATTGCGAAAGCGAAAAACTAGTAAATTCGACCGTTCTCCATATACGTTGCATGTAAAAATCAAAATATCGTCCGTTTTCCAGTATATATATATATCTCTCTGTTCACTCTGTGCTACGACACCGGGCCGCCGTTCTAGCGAGATCTATCGATATACATTTAAAATGGAATAACTATAAAAACGTGAAATGAAAATCTCTGTACTGGCTAAACTTTGGAACTACTTATCAGATGGTCTTGATTTTTTTTTATAACCGTAAGAGTATTTCAAGGAGAAGGTTTATAATATGAACGAATAACAAGAATAATAACTTATTACCTTTATTATAGTATAGATAAAATGGGGTGCCGTTTGGTGTATCGAGGTGTACTTTGGAACTCCTATTTTGTCTGCGTTTTTTAGCCTATCACAACATTTTTGAACCTCGCCGATTGCCGCAGGGACCTACCGAAGAGGTAGCGGAGACTGGGTACGATTGTAACATTTTTCACAAAATCATTTATTTCTTCCAAGATTTATGCTATTTTTCTTTAGTTACACTTTTAATCATTAAAATAACTTAATACTTTTATAAATAAGTGAGTATTGAACCTTAATTTTCATAATTTTCTAAATTAATGAAGGTAAAAAAAAAAAAATGTTACAATTGTAATCCAACAGGGACAATTGTAACAGGTCCAGGTACAAAAGTAACACATTTCATTTTATAATTTTTTAATGGTATAATTAAATCTTTTTAACCATTTCATACTAAATTAAATGAAAGATCTGTGAATAAAAATATTTAAAATATATTAACCTTTTAAATTAGGTTTTGTTTGAATTTAAGTTTTAAATTATTATAATAGTTACTTATTATAACTTTAAATAGACAATACAAAATGTTGATAATATAAAAAATTAACAGTAGGTACCTAACTAATAGAGATAAGAATATATTGAATTTTAATATAATTATAATTAAACAATATATTTAAATTAAAAATAATACAACTTTGTAAAAAAGAAAAACATTAACTGTTGAAACTAGGCGTTTTTAATTGTAACAATTGTCCCTCAATGAACTGTTTCATTTGTACCCATTCAATATTTTTTTAGTAACTTAAATATTATGAAAAATACTTACTGATCTGTAAATTTTGAATAATATCCAGTGAAACTACACAAGTTTCTGACTAAGTTAACGTAAAGAACATAACGAAAAATATAATTTAACAATCACAAAAAAATGAAAATTAACTGATAAATCAAAAAAACACATTTTTATTTTCCATTATCATAGATATTAAAGAATGGATAGGCCATGGCTACATTAATAAAATAGAGGGTCATGGTGCCGGAATGGGGAAGAGAGAAAGACTGTTTTTTATGATTGTATCTCATTCTGGCAGCGGTCTTATCATAAATTATATACAATAGTTATATATATATTTATTTGTGTTAAGACCTCTATAACCTCAAAATTTTTCGATCCGTGGGTTCTTCTGTATTGAGTAAGTCTCTTTTCAATATCACTTTGATCGTCCACCCGTCGCGTAAGTCCGCCAGCACCCTCAGGCGGGTGTGTGAGAGGCCGCCCAAGGTCGTCGAGACGTCAACATCGGCACCAACTTCATAATCTACAGTAATTTTAAGTTAATTTTAAGAACCTCTCACAATTATGTAAAATGCTCTGTGGTTATTGCACCAGACCGGACCGGCCACAGAGCGTTCCCGTCCCCATAATCACGATTTAAGATATACAGGTTGCACAACGAAGACAAATATTGTGACTCAAGAACTGATACTTCAAAAAAATTTACTCTCAACGCTCCATGCGGGGGAAATCGTATTTCAGTGTCACCACATGTAGGGAAAATTGTTATTATTATCTAAGGAAATTAGTTTTATTTTAAATGATGTATTATTCTTATTCTTTTACACAAAATCAAGTATTCAAGTCCAAGTACAATAGAATAAATAGTATAATAACTAATAAGTATAAATTGTAATCCATGTATAATTATTTATTTGCATTAAATACAATACATTAATATTTATGATAATTTATAATATTATAATACAAAGACAAATTTATGTACTAACTAATTTTGACAGTTTTTTTTTTGTTTTATTCATTTTTTTATTTTTTTGGTTTGAGATAAATGTATATTGTCTCATTCGCATTATTATATAGTATGAAAATATGTTGGTGAGTATGTCAGTCTTGTGTGTCTTACATGGAAAATGGATACCTGAATTATCTGAAAAAAAGTCATTATATGTATCTTCAAAAACATCTTTAGAATTCACATGTTGTAAGGAAAATAACGTGTTGGTATTTTTGTTCGATTTATTATTTCACGTTTATTTCACATACGTAATAATTCGTTATACAGATACAATTTGGTGATGTGTAATACAGTATTTCTTTTGAATTATTATTATATTAATATACTATACTCTTGCGAGTGTACATAGAAAATAGTTTAATTACGGGCTTTACATAAAATATGGGGGGAACAGCATGAACATTTAACTCACGGTTTGTAGAAGGGTATGTGGCTGGACGATGATGGCAATAAGCATCCACGTACAGTGGCGCGGTAATCATTGATTATTACCGGCGTGAACGGCTCGACTTTTGATAATCAACAGTGACTCGGCTCTGCGTGGCGGTATGTTGGTTTTTCGACTGGTTGAGTGCAGGACGGCAATGGCTCAGCTGATGTGACGGCTCCGTTGGTCTGCTGGTAACTGGTGGTTGCACGTCGATCGGTTTCACGGGCTGCTCAACTCGGACGGTGGCGCTTGGTGATAACGGATGCGTGCGACAACGGTACAACTCACGACTCACGGCGACGGTGGTGGAGCGTACGGGAGTTACCGGGCAAGACTGTAGAATGTCCGTTCTCGGCGGTCCAAAAAGACCGTCCGGCTCATTCAGTCTATGGGGTAAAAGCTGTTGAGTAGATCCGGGATTAGTGTCCGTTCAAGGCGATACGAATATCGTCCGGCTCACTATTCGCCTTCTCTCAGCGGGGACAGTGTGTGTTCTACGGCGGCCAGCGGCCTGTATTTATGCCATTCGAGGCTCGCTGGTCCCGTCTCAAATATCATTTGACATCTTGAGTGATTCGAGGCTGCA
This sequence comes from Macrosiphum euphorbiae, assembly GCA_949089665.1. Classification (NCBI taxonomy): domain Eukaryota; kingdom Metazoa; phylum Arthropoda; class Insecta; order Hemiptera; family Aphididae; genus Macrosiphum; species Macrosiphum euphorbiae. The sequence goes on from CARXXK010000002.1 coordinate 60,206,797, forward strand.
GGTTATTGTTCAGAGTGTTTGGAGATTACCAGATTATGGTGGAAATAACGCTGATTCTGAATATGTACTTGGCGTTTTGCTAGCTTTATTGGTTCCCACGGAAAACTCAGGTTTTCCGTGGGCGGCATGCGTTTTTTAATCATTGCGCGGCGGAGCGCTATCTGTGGTTTGAGGTTGCGGTTGGGTGGTCGACGTTTCTACGCGGCGGGCGATGTTTGACCGTTGGTAATGATCACAACGAGAGTGCGCCACGTTAATGGCCACACCGTTTTGTCTCATTACAATGTTTTAAAAAACATATTTCTAATTTTTTTAAAATCTTATATAAATTGCGGTCTGGATGTGTAAGAAATCCTCGACTTTTCATTTGAACCAAATCAGCTTCAGGGCCTACTGCAGAATTCATATTTTTTATACCTTCAATACACGTTTGACATTTTGTTCTAGATACTAATCGCTTTGCTATGTACCTATTTCATTGATGTAGATTTTTAATAATATTACATTTATCAATAATAATGCAAATATATAAATACCCAGCTAAAAAATAAACTACGCAGTCAAATACAGTGGAGTCTTCATAATCATGTTCCAAAAATATATCGTCCAAATCCCAGCAATCGTCTTCAACTACAGTGAAAACTCTTTATAACGAATCTGAAGGGACCAAGAGATTTCTTTCGTTATAGAGAGTTTTCGTAATAGAGAGGTTTTAAAAAAAACAAAATTTTAATTATTTATGTATAAAGGTACCTATAGGTATTTACCTATGTAATATTATATATCAAACACATTATTTTATACATAGGTATTTACGTATTATATTAAATTATGTATCATTATTATTATACTACTGTGGTCATGCGTATAATGTTAGACATTACGTCGATAATAAAATGAACATTCAATTTAGACAATAACGATATTAAAAGTAGGTAATGAAAGAATATAATCGTTCTTGGAAATTTCGGCATTATTGCCGATTATTTTAATAGTTTATATATTATTATGTAATAGATACTATAACACGTAAATTGTATTATGATACATAAAATATTGTTTCGTTATTGAGAGTGACTACTGCGTTATAGAGAATGAATTGACTAATTGGTTACATAGCAAACCAACCATTATTGTATAACGTTTACGTTATATAGAGTTTTTCGTTGTAAAGAGTTTCGTTATAAAGAGTTTTCACTGTATTTTATCGATTTTATTTTTTAAATTTCTAATTTTTAACACTCTTTCCGGGGTATTTTCTTTATCCATTATGATATCTTTCAAATCTTTTAAAGAAATAACTGGAATAGTATCTGAAAAATAGTACAGTAAAATTAAAAACAAAAAAATATTATTAGTATTAGAATATTTAAAAAACCCCTTGTAATACAGTACAGTTGCCAGTTTTCGGAGGTTTTACAATTGAATAAACCGATAACATGCGATATAACTGTAAAAAAGTAGGTACAGTAGGATGGTCATTAGGACCAGATACTTGCCTCAGGATACCAAAATATTTCTAAAAAAAAAATATGTTATGTTTGAAATTAAAAAATAATATAAATTAATAATTAATAGTAAATTAAATATACTTCTAAACTGTCTTGACATAATTTAGCTGTTAAGACATATGAAAAACCACAGTCATTCAAAAGATAATTGACTAAATCTAACGTTGATTTCTTTTTAATTTCTTTAATCAATCCTAATTTTAAATTAGTTTCCCAATTATCTAACCATTCAACTGCCTGTATTTAAATCTAAAACCATATATGTATCACAAAAATATTATATACATAATATAACTAAATTTAGTTTAATAGAATACAAACATTTATAATATCATAGAAACTAATTAAATATTTATTACATTAAAATACAATGGCATATCCAGGGGGGTAGGGGGAATTGTGCGTATAATAAAAACCTATAACACAAACATGCACCACAAACACACAAAAAAAACCTGTAAATCAGTGCTATTTTTTTTTATGCCTTCTTTGGGATGATTTCTATTTAAGGCATCAAACATATTATTAATAAAATTAGTGAATTTCACTGTTTCTTCACAACCATTAAAGCCTTCAAACCCTTTTTTCTTGTAGAATTCAATAGCTACAGCCATTGACTTACTAAAAATCTAAATATATTTTTATTAGAATAATAAATGTAAATTTAATGCATAGGTACTATTAAATAATATAAATTATACTAAGTACTAACCTGAGCTGCATATTTTACTTTCATTTTCGAAAGATTGTTTAACTCAAAATGTTGTTTAGTTAACTTAGGGCAAACTTTAATTAGACTATTGCTTTCAATGTTAAATACATTTGAATAATATTCCCATTTTATTAGAGGTTGTGAAGGACTAATCTAAAGTGTTTAAATGCATAATATAAAATAACATTTTATTATTGAATTCTCATCTAGTTACTGTTTGATTATTAAATTCATATTATGTACCATTAATTCTTTATTTATTTATGTAATCTTATCTTACTCGTAATTGCAACACAAAAATACACCGGCCGCCGGTACATAGCGGCCAATTAAACCGATAAAATGTCTATCGATATTTTATCTAACATGCATAACCAAGAACTATCTCATCTGTCATCACCACCCAAAATAAACAACACAAAAACCTTTGCCGAAACAACAGCCAACACAACGTTTCCTAAGAAAGATCAAGCCATTATATTAAATACGATAAACGAAATACCACAAATAGAATATGTTAAAGCATTTAGCAAAATAACACCGCCTAAAAACATCATATTTGCGTCCCGTATTTCGAACAACAGATTTTGTATATATTTTAGAGACAAAATAACTGTTGACGAACTGACACAAAACTATTCGTATATAACCGTTAATGAAAATCAAATACCATTTCGTCGTCTAGTAAACCCTGCCAAGAGATTTATAATTTCTAACGCTCACCCGATAATACCTCATGAAGTAATTACCGAACACTTATTATTAGAAAACATAAAGACATTATCTCCAATAACCTTCCTCAAAGCTGGTTTTCAAGATGAGCTCGCTCACATCAGTAGTTTTAGGAGACAGGTATATATTCACCCCGACGACACAGCAAATGTACCCGGATCGATAATAATCAAATATGACAATACAGACTTCAGAATTTTTCTAACGGACGACACTCTTATTTGCTACGCATGTAAACAAAGCGGCCACACATCTAATCACTGCAAAAAAGAACCAAATACCATGACCAATAATAAATATACTACACAAAAACCAACAATAGATGATGCCCACACCACGTCCTCATATCCCACACATGAGGAAGACATAACAGAAGTAAATACTATTGCCATACCTAAAAACAGTCAAAACTCAAATATATTAAGCCTAACAATGACCAACACAACTTTACCCAATAAACAAATCAAAAGATCTCTACCAACATCAAGTTGTCCTACATCTCCAACAATTTCTGAAAAATCAAACACACAGCCAAACATTGAGAAACCTAAACAGACCAAAAACCTTGAATATAAGTTATTAGAATCAAAAAAAAACAAGAAAACACCTCAAGATCAAATTAAAAAACTAAAAAAAAGCAATTCGCTCGAAAATATTGCTACAAATGATGAGGACCACCTAAAATCTGCACATGACCTATTTTTCGAAAACGAAGAAATCAATATCTCTTTTTACCAATTCAAATACATAATTGAAAATTTCTCCAATAAATCAATTAACATACATTCTCTCTGTGAAGAAGCAAAAGTTGACATACCTTCAATGTTAAAAACCATCGAAATAGTCAGACCTAAGATAAACGACCGAGCAACAAAAACCAAACTCACCAAATTAGCAAATCTACTATTCCAAGCAACTCCACAAGAGTTATACTCGTAAAGTCCATATACAAATAAATCAATCAAATTCTCAAATTCTAATGAATGTAAATCAAAAAGAAAACAACCACACACATAACACAAAACTAATACAATGGAACCTTAATGGCTTTCAAAAAAAAATAAATGAATTAAAAATACTAATAGCCGAGCATTCGCCCGATTTCATATGCTTACAAGAAACCAATTTTACTGACCAAACCCACAAAACTTTAAGGAACTATATATGCTACACTAAAAACAGAACTAATGGTTTAAGAGCCAGTGGTGGTGTAGCAATATATGTCAAGTCATTCTATCCTAGCAAGCAAATAAACGTACAAACCCATCTCGAAGCTATTGCCATTTCTATACATCTCAATGAAATAAATTTAAATGTATGCAACTTGTATTTACCCAACCAAACTAAAATCGAATTTTCCGACATCGAAAACATAATTAAACAACTCCCCAAGCCATTTATGATATTAGGCGACTTTAATGCACATTGTACCATGTGGGGATCAGAAAAAACAGACCATAGAGGCAAGATAATTGAAAAAATACTAGAAAACGAAAATATTGTAATTCTAAATGACACATCCCCCACCCACATTAACCTAGCCAATGGAACCTTATCATCTATCGACCTAACAATGTGCACATCCTCCTTAGCCCAAAGACTCAAGTGGAAAGTGCTGCCTGATATCTATAGCAGTGACCATTTACCTATACTCACAAACTTCATGCCCAGGATAGGGGATACTAATACGAATAAAAACCGTAGATGGAATCTAAAAACACCCAACTGGACATTATTCAGTGATATTATAGAGGAAGAAATTACCAAAATACAATATAATGACCAATCCAATATAGAAAACGCAGTCAAAATATTAACTAACATAATCACCTCAGCAGCAGAAATATCAATCGGTAGCTGTATAAACCATAACCAAAACCCCAAAGTTCCTTGGTGGAATGATGAGATTAAAAGAGCTATATTCAATAAAAAGAACGCCTTAAACACGTACAAAAAAAATAAAACCTTAGAAAATTTCATACAACTCAAAAAACTGCGTGCCCAAGCCAAATTTTTAATAAAAAAAAGCAAAAAAAACTCATGGAAAGAATTCACAACCAGCATAAACTCCAAAACTAACTCATCCAAGATATGGAGCAAAATCCATTCATTGAAAGGTATAAACCGAAACCAAGAAATTCATATAACTGACGAACAAGGAACAACATCAGCTCCAGAAATGTCGCCGAAAAAATCGGCGCTTACTTCCAAGATAATTTTAGCAACAAAATCTACACACAAGAATTTATCAATGGAATAAAAACACCAGCCGAAAACTCACAAATAATCTCAATGATAAACCCGAACAATAGCGACCAAATTGTCTTGAATTCCAGTATAACACTCAATGAAATGGAAACTGCACTTAATAAATGTCAAAGCAAAAGCCCTGGACCAGACAGTATCCCATATTGTTTTATTATAAACCTAGGCATAACAGCAAAAAAATTTCTATTGAATATATATAACAATATATGGCACACAGGAGTTATACCTAAAGAATGGAAAAAGGGAATAATAATTCCTATTCTTAAACCAGGGAAAAACAAACATTCCACTGAAGGATACAGACCTATCACACTCCTAAACACAATGACAAAAATTATGGAAAAAATTATAAACTTAAGATTAATATGGTTCTTAGAAAAAAACCAAATACTTTCTAAAGAGCAAAGTGGATTTCGCCACACCAGATCAACAATGGACAACCTAATTACAATAAAAACTGAAATAGAAAATGCATTCGAACATAAACAAATACTCGGAATGATCAGTTTGGATATAACAAAGGCTTACGATTCTGTATGGAGACATAGAATACTAGCTCTACTAAGCAAAATCTTAACAAACGGCAATATGTTCATGTATATTACAAACTACCTAAAAGAAAGACAATTTCAGGTCAAAGTATCACATACCTTATCAAAGACGTTCTACCAAGAAAATGGTATCCCACAAGGATCATCACTGGCAGTCACACTCTTTCTCTTGGCCATTAATGATATTGTCGAAACAATCAAAGTTCCTGTAAAAGCTAATTTATTCGCCGATGACTTTAACATTTTTTGCAGAAGTAATAACCTAAAAACCGTCCAAGAATTACTCCAAATAAGTGCTAACAGCTTATCAGATTGGTCAAAAAAAACTGGCTTCTCATTCTCTAACCTCAAATCCAAAAGTATTATCTTTACAAAACAAAAAAAAATAAAAGATCTCAATATAATACTAGACAACGTAGTTATACCTCACCATAATAAAATTAAAATCTTAGGAATAACATTCGATTCCAAACTTAATTGGATACCCCATCTAAAAAATATTCGTGACTCGTTATCTCAAAAACTCAACATAATCAAAATAATCGCCCACACATCATGGGGTGGTGACAGCGCATCTCTTTTAATGATTTATAAAGCGTTAATTCGATCTAAAACAGATTATGGATCAATACTGTTAAAAAATGCCAAAACCAACCACTTAAACATGGTTCAAACTAAACTAAATACTGCTATAAGACTTTCAATAGGGGGATTCAAATCCAGCCCAATTGAGAGTATTAGAAACATTGCTAATGAAATCCCACCTAACCTTAGAAGAGAAAAACTACTGCTATTATATTGTGCCAGAACCAAAAGAAATATCAACAATCCAGCCATCAAAGTAATAAATGAACACATACAGCAAGCCGAAAAAGAAAATATAAAAATAAACAATATTTTAGAAAGAAAACAGTACAATTTTCCCCCTTGGAACACAACATTCAATGTTAACCTTACTTTAACTCAATTCAAAAAAGAAAACACAATGCCCTCCATATATAAAAACATGCTCAACAACATATTGCAAGAACACCCAAACAGCGTACACATATACACTGATGCATCCAAAACAAATGACGGTGTCGGTCTCGCTATGATAATAAACAATCAAACAATAGCATACAAACTTCCACCTCAAGCATCAATATTCACAGCAGAAGCGATGGCAATATACAAAGCTGTAAAATATTTCCACACTGAATATTCAAACAACCAAACAAAATGTATAATACTTAGCGACTCACTCAGCAATTTAATTGCCATCACAAATACTCGAAACCAAACAGATATCACTAAGCAAATACAAGAAGAAACTTTTCTTGCAGAAAATAAAAATATATACATCCAGTTTGTATGGATTCCGGGCCACATAGGCATTCCAGGAAATGAAATGGCTGACCTAGAAGCCCATAATGCAATCACCTCCACATTAACTGCAACCATAAAGTCCATCACATTCGCAGATGCAAAAAACGAAATTAAACTTCACACAAACAACAAATGGCATTCCCACTGGCGAAAACTCAACACCAAACTCAATAAAATAAAAAACAATATAAACCCATGGATAAATCCTGAACTCAGTAGAAAAGAAGAAACCATAATAAACCGTCTACGAATTGGACACACACACCTAACACACAGCTATTTGATGACCAAAGACGATCCTCCACTATGCGACGCGTGCAATGTACTTTTAACGGTCAACCACATCATCACAGAATGTCAAAAATACAACAAGTATCGAAATCAATACCACATCTCAGAACAAATTTGTCAAGCACTAGGACCAAACTCTCAAGACGTTAAAAACTTAATTTTATTCTTAAAAAAAACAGAATTGTACAATTTAATTTAATGTAACCATGTAAATGCTAAAATACTAACAATGTAATCTAAAATTCGTGTACTAATGGCCTAGTTGTCGATGTATAGTTCAGATCAATAAAAAAAAAAAAAAAAAATTCTTTATTTTGGAATAACCGATTTCTAATAGTTTTTAATAAGTGAGGCGCATCTGAAAAGACATAAACCTTCCGGGAAGAATTAAAAGGATTGTTAAAAAAGTTTTTGAAACTGTCCATTTTTGCTGATACCTTTATATGTAATATGATGACAATTGTCAGTTTTTATAAAATAAAAAAATAAATATTTTAAATTTGTTCACCACCAAGTAACATAAATGTTTACCCCTAATGTACTCCACATTGTTCGGTTTGTCGATGCTCCATCACTAGTTATACCCACTACATGTCCACCAGCATCCTCCATTAACAAAATTGCTTTAATTATCAATGTAGCAAGATCAACACCTACAGTTAATAATTAATATGCATTTAGTTATATTGAAAACTATTTCTATTATTTATCATCATTTCACCTTTGACTGGACCGTTTGACGCAAAAACCGCAATTGGTTGTACAAACTTATCTGCCATACTTTGCCACATGAATACTAGACCATGGTTGGCTTTTTTATTACTGCTTATTTTGTTTTCTACTTCATTGCCAAAATTTTCTAACCCAATATATGAGAGTGTACGACTATTAACGCTCAAGCTCTCCCTTAAGAACATTTCATCAATCAGAATAATTCCTTTTTTTTGTTGATCTTTTTTTCCTCAAAATTTCTTTTTGATTAATTTAAATAAATTAGGATCAAAACCACAATCAATTTTGACAGCTAATAAATGTCTTCGAATTGTGTTGGCGCAGGGTAAAGGTAAAATTTTTTGATTCCTTAAAAATTTATACCCGCTAGGAGATCTATAACATAATATGAAAGAAATAAAAACTATTATTTATTAATACCAATAATATTTAAATAGGTAATAAAAATGTAAAACCTGATTTGAAACAATAAACATAATATCATCCAATTCTCGCTGTATCTTCTATTTTTTGGATTTTTCATTTTTGAAGCGTTAAATATTTCATAAATTAAATCTATTTGTGATTTTGGAATATTGGAATTTTCTATTATGTTTTGGAGATTGGAATGTGAAATTTCTTTCATTTTAGTTTGAAGTTCATTTAATTTGTTAAGTAATTGAACATTCTTTTTAACAAATCTTGAATTTTTTTTTCTCATTACAGCATTTCTAGTTTTAAGTTTTTCTACAATTTTCTTTTTATTGGGCCGATAGATTTTATTTTTAACACAAAACCAAAGGCGTTTACAACATAAACATGTGTTACTAAAATTAAATAATACCGATATTGGTTTGATAGTATAAAATATACATACCTATTAAGCTAATTACCTTTTACTATTTGGACTGAGTATCATGGAACATTTTGAATGTCTCCACTGACCAAATGATTCCACAAATTGTGAACCAAATGTCGATTTTATATTTACAAATTTATCTGAAGACACTGATACACCTATACATACTTTGGTAGATTCAAGTACCTAGCTTAATAATGTTTTCAAGATCTTCAATGCTCTCTGGCTTATGATTTGGTGGTAAATCAATATCTTTAGTGGACATTTCTTTTCCATTCACATGTATAAAGACATTGAAATCTATTGAATAATTAGCAATAAATCAATTTAAAATTGTTATTATTTTTTTGTTAAACTAACCTTTTGTTAAAACTATTTGCTTTTCAATAAATCTTGAAAAATCATCCTTAAATAAACCTAATTTTTGGAATGCGACTACTTTTTCATATTTAGGATGATAAGTTAAATCTGTGAACCATTTTGGTGGAACAGTAAGTAAACTTAGTTTTTCCAAAACAGATTTAAATAATGTAGTAGTAACTGGCTGTATCAATATTTATGATAATATAATTTAACAATTTGACTCAAAATAGAAGCTAACAAATTTATTAAGAACATAAATTATACCTTAGATTGTATTATACTATACTCAGAAGTTGGAGATATGGTCGAATTTTCATTTAAATTATCACTTGTATACAAATCAGTTGACATATTAGATGTATTAATTGTACCTTGATGTACACTATAACAATGGTCGTGCTGTATAGTGCTCAATTTTAAATTGTATTGTACCTAAATATATTTTATTTTACACTTAAGTATGTTTTTACTTCTATATTTTATTATTTTTAATATTTCAAAATATTATACCTTTCTCTTTTCAGTCAAAGGAGTGTTATTCCATTCTTGTTTAGCTACATCTATAAATGAATTATTCACACCTAAATCTATAGTTATATTTTCAGGAATTGCTCCTTCACGGAGTCTTGCTCTTTTTAAACATACCTTAAAATGTTATTATACATTTTATAATTCATAAATCATAGTTAACTATATTATAATATTAAACTATTAAAAAAATGAATACAAAATATATTCTGTACATATACACAATATCTAATTATAAAACCTAATTACTATTTGAAACAAATACATTTACTTACTGTATACTTGCTGGTAGCTTGTCCTGATTCCCAAGTTTTTATAACATCCTTATGATGAAAATGATTTGAGCAAACTCTTGAGGATGGTTTAAAATCTATACCTAAACTTACCTTCCACAAATTTAACTGGTCTACATCTTTGGGTACACCAAAAGTACTTTCCCCTTTATTTTTACAAAATGGAACACAACAAGACATTTTAATTGTACCTTTTAAAATTAAGTACAACAAAATGACATAATATGAATAAAGCAGAAAATCAAAAATCAGAAGCTAAATCAAATGACATAAAAAAAAGAGGCAAAATTTCATAATAGATAAGAATATAAGATCTTTAATCGTAGTCGTTTTGCTTATTTCGACACCGGGAGCGCTAATGCTCTATTCTTGACAGCTGTTTTATAGTGTCATTTTTAAAGTCACTGCAGGACGCTATTAAACATAGGTCGTTGTGCAACCTGTATATCTTAAATCGTGCCCATAATTAACCTGTACCTACCTCCTTCCTAACGTTGAATCTCTCGTTCAGAGTCGCCGTATGTTAGATTGCCTATGCGCGGAATTTCGGGGGGCAACATACGATAACGAAAACTTCAGGTGTTAGGTTGCCTATCCACCCGGAATTCGGGTGTTAAACAAAAAACATAAAATAAACCGTTTTCTTCTGTCGAGACATACTCGGCTGGTCCTTCGACATCAATCCACGAACATTAAATACATTTTTTTTGAAAACAATTTATTTTAAAATTTCATTGTGTGTATAAAATAAAATATTATAAACGTGCATTAAAAGTTGGAAGTACCCACGAAAGTCATTTTTAAATAACTTCAAAATAAATTAAAAATTTAAAATATTGTTCTTTGTTTAAATAACTAATTTTGTTCAAATTTGAACTTACAATGACATAAAAAAAAATTTGCGTTATATTTTTAATTGAAATTATGAACTTCTTTTGAGAAATCTTGTTTAAATTGTTAAATCCTTAGCTATAAAAATTGAATGTTTTATAACTGACCTGTTTTATTTATTTTTTTTTTTTACCTAGAGTTGTGAATTAGTCAAATCGTTTGAATTGCAGAGCATTCACAAACGGCCTTCGGAAGAAATACTATTAGATTCTCGTAATTTTAATAAATTATAAATTTTTAAAGTTTATAACAGAATGAAAAATTTTGAATTGAAAAAAATTTAAATATAACTTATTTTAATTGACATTGTCTTATGCCTACAAATAATTTCAAAAACAGTCAAACTATTTTGAAAATTGTACGGTGTATAGAAAAGTTACTACAAGAATCTAAATTCAATTTTTCAATAACTGGTTTTACTTAACAATTTCAGTTTTTCTTTAATTTTGTATCTGTTTTCCCAATAGTCTTTCCAGTAGTTTTTGGAAAAACTACTGGGCATTATTTATTTTTGACTCCCCCCCCCCTCCACCCAAAAGTACAAACTAGATTCACTAGAAAGCTGGTTAGTGGATGACACTCTGTTGTACAGTAGGTTACAAGTGGGTCATTGTATAATGGATTGTATTAAACTTGAATTCAATGATATAATATTATCATTGTATAAGAAAAACGATTCTGAGCGGACATGGTTTGTCAGTCTGGATATTTTATATTGTTATTATGTATTATATCATGTAAGTTGAATTGATTTACTAAAAGATAAGGTACTATATGTTGAAATCGAAGCACTCTTTCTGGTACAAATTTTGTATACAGGATATAAAAAAAAAAAATAAACACCATTGTAAAACCACCACTAGCTTAATCGCTCCGCTCAGAATCTAAACACATATCATTGTAATAATTCAATCAATTCATCGCTCCTCTAAGAATGTAAACATTTAGGAAATGGTGGCAATTTGCAATCAAAACCAGTTTTTGACAAAATAGATTTGGTTTTCAGGATATATAACTCAAAATGAATAACTATAGGATCTTGACATTTTCACAGAATATACTATAATTGATATTTAGTTACTTGACACGACATAATTTTCAAAATATAATTAAAAAAATTAAGAATAATGCTAATATAGTAATATGTAATAATATTACCTTATACAATTTTTGTACAGAAGTGCAGGAATCGAAAGTGAGTGGCATCGAATTGGCAACGACGGATATTCAAGACAATTCAACATTGGTAAAATATTGTTTGATCTGTTCCACCATTTAAATTAATTATTTTCATTTGTTTTTTTTTTCGCTTAGAGTTGCGAATCGGTCGATTCTTTTAAAGAATCACTAGAGAGTATTTCTAAAGAGCCTTTGGAAGCAATAATATCGGATCCTGGTAATATTAAACGTTTTTTTTTTTGCTTTTGCAATCTGGCACCCAATCAACTTAGCCCTACTGAAATTTCTTATTCAGCGTAACATGTTTACAGGTAGCCTGGGAATCCGGTCCCCACCCCATTAGATGTATCAAAATTAAAAATAATAAACAAAAAAATTACTAATAATATATTCGAGGGTGGGTAGTTAGCTATTTTTTTTAACTCATTAAGTTAAGTTAAAATTGAAAAAAGTTTAAAATTCAAAGTTACTTTTGTTTTTTTAAATGAATACTTGGAATCTATGCCAGAGTACAGTAAGAAAACTTGATAAAAGTAGATATATTAAATATTATACACAATAACAAAAAATATTTCATTCTAAAATTAGATTATAATTAAAAAATAAATAAATAATTATTAAGGTTGTTTTAAATTTAAAAAAATAACAACTCACTCTAAATAATAAAATGAACACACATTCAGGAAATATTTGAATAAATAGGTTCATACTTTATTTTACAAATATAATTTGTCCACAATTTGTGGAAACTGATTTATTAAGTACCTATGTTATTTTACTCTATAAAAATGAATTTCTCATTTACATTTTAAACTTGGGAAATAGTAATTAGTATTTACTTATTTTTTATCCAAAAATTATAAATTCCCTACATTTTGTGTTATTTTCTTTAGAATTATCCGAAGAGAAATCGGATAAAATCTCGACTCCTTCATCTTTGAGTTTAAACCGACTTTTAGAAGAAAAACATGAATATTATCTTCATAAGTTCGTTTAATTAATTAATTCATTAAAATTAATTCTGATTTATATAGAAAATTAATAATTATACTTAAAATATTATGTAATAAAAATGTTTTATAGTAACGACCGACATGTGATAGCGGAACTTTTTGAAAATCTGTTTGGTAAAATCAAAAAAATCGATAGCGCAACTAAACACCTAAAGAAAAGCATCAAATCATTTGTAAATGATTTTATTTTCGAATTTAATGTTCATAAGTAATAAAGTTATTGTCTTAATTTCAGAATGCAGAGGATGGTTTGGATGGTTCTCCAGACAGTGAGATCGATGCATTCAAAAAAATCGCTTTCACAGACATGGGTTCGGCGTTTGAAATTTAAAAATATGGTTATGATGTAAATCACTATAACATTTAATTAGCTTGATTTATATTGTGAAAAATTTAAAATACGATTCTTAATCTCAATTTTTAATCAATTTTTTACAGCGATTTAAACTAGAAGAAAATTTAAAAACTTAGAAATGAGTGCCAAAGGAGAGACTTTTCGAGAAATATTTGGAGCGACCCAGCAAAGAAAAGATTTACATTCAAACTTATCTATTTTAAATTTCAGAGAATTTGACTTGGATTATAGAACAAATTTTAGGACAATTCAAACTTTTATAGAGTTACACGTAAGTATTTTATATATTTTTATTTATTTATATGTGGCACTATATTATGTGCTTACATATATACAAATAAACTCATAATCACATATAATGTTTGTGTTGCTAAATATAGAAAGAATTATTAAATAAGGCTAACACTGATATCGAAGAACTAAAAAAAAATTGTTTAAATGATGATTACTTGATATTTAAAAAAGATGTTTTAAAGAGACTTATTAAAATTGAAGATGACATAAAAAAATACATTGCAAGGGATCCCGAGGCAATGGGTATCGCCAGATTTATAAAGTAAGTAATACCTATTATAAACTATTTAAATAATTATTGATATAATTTATGAACATTTTTTTAATATAAACATAGTTTTAAATAAACTAGGATGTACAACGTATAAATTATGACCTTAAAATTTGATTGCAATCCATGAAAAAACTTTATATCATATTATGTTTTGTAATTAATAATGAAAATTAAAAACGAAGATAGGTGTATAAAGTAAAATATTCATAAATATAAAATATAAAATTAATTTGTTTATTAACAAAATTTATATATTTTATTTTGTTCAAAAATTATAATTAGGTAGGTATAAAAGATACTAAAACAGATTATACCATAAATGATTTAAATTATTAATTAACAAATATAACTATTATTATTCTTTTGCGCAAGGTGGTGTTCATAAAGTTAACTTAATAATTAATGTCATTAATGTTCAACTTATTTTAAGCTTACATCTGGTTGTTAATTTTTATCCTCAAAATTATTATTTTATAAACGTTGTGTACTTAAGGAATTAATTTAAAAAATATAACGTGTATAGGCTGTTTTTTGTGCTTAACACATTTACACATTTTTACATTTTTACTTTAATATTTAATCAATTAAATACAATACGATAATAGTGTGCCTCAATCGATCCCCTTGTACATATTATTGTGAACAATTATAATATTTTGTCGGAATGCAAATCGATTTAATCGTTGCGATGCATTATTGAAATAAGAGATTTTTGACTTAAAAAAAACGTATATTTATATATAGTTATAACATTATGTTTCTTGGTAGGTAATCTAAGTGATGTTTTTTTTTTAAATTAATTTTGCTATTGAATGTTTATTTAGCATTATTCCACTGTCGACAACCATCAAGTCAAGTTCAATTTCATTATTTTAATTCCAATCAAAGTTAAAAATTAATTTAAGAGTTTCAAGAATTTAATAAATATATTTATTTTCTCTCACAGACCCACATTTAACATAGATAAAATATGACACGCTTAATATGATAAAAACATTTTCGTAAATTATAATATTAAATTATGTTTAAATTGTTTTGAGCCAATATTTAGACAAATCGGTATGTATTACCCTCATATTATCGAAATGTATTTCATTTGAAAGAGTCAAACTCCATGATGTATGTTCATGTTATATTAATTGATATACAAGTAGTTAAGAGACGTTCGAGTATCATTTGAAAAATATTAACGTTAACTCGTTTACATTTTGGGTTACGCATTAAATGCTTTGGGAATGTTTATACATCCACTAGTTAGTATGTACATGGCTATAAAATTTAATGCTGAGAAACTGACTTACTAAGTGTATTCCAATGTATAAATTAAAATTCAACAACAAGAATACTTATGGCATAGATAAACAATAATACACAGCAACTGTGGCTGAAATTTCGTTGTGTTGTTTATTTAGGGACGGATCGTGCTTGTCATGTGCGACACCAGCCATGATGAAAACGACAAACACTGCTCCTGTAGGAAAAGATGTGCGCACAAGTTGTGACAGGTAGAAAAATTTAACCGTATTGTATTCCTATAATTATTTGTATGAAATTTTAAAAAGAAATTAATTTGTAAACTTTCATGATTTTGATGAATTTTGAACAAATTTAAACTTCAAAATATGCGTTTAAAAAAAATCGTACAAACCATTATAAATTTTATTTTATTTTTCGGGTAACAATGACTTAAAATATCACATTGTTTATCTTTATTACAAAACAGCCGACTTAACCGTGGAACGTTACAAGAGCAGAGGAGAAAAACGAATGCAAACAAGCCCACTGGTAAAATTGATGTATTACCAATTAATATCAAAGTGGAGCAGAAAAAAAGCAGTCCTGATGTAGGAAATTGTTACTACAAAATAAACAAACTACAAATGTACTTTAATAGGTATGAATACAATATATTAATATATTATTAACATTTCATCAAATTCATTTACGATTACGTCATTAAAAATACATATATGGTTATACCAAATATGAATAAATTAACCAAGCATCAACCATAGCTCACCTATAGTCAACTCGTTTTTATTTAAAAAATATTTATTTCAATTCTGATTTTGAAATTTTTAAGTAGGTATACTTAAGGACCACATTTTCAAATATTTAGACTGTGGCGATAAAGAACTTACACTTTTTACTATGAATTATTATTATTATTATTCTAGTACTTTGAGCAAACTATGTGGTACCAACTTAACTATTTTATTAAATATGTATTCTGAATTTAATTCCCTATAAACTAAATAAACTTTACTTAATTTAATTTGACACTTTACTTCATATTTATATTATAAACTATTCACAAGAAAATACGAAAAGACACATGGTAAGATATCAAATAATTTATTGTTACATGAATAGTAAAACGGCAACGGTATATATTTTACATAATATCAGAAACAAAATTGCAGTATAAAAACTAATGTGATATTATGAAATTGATTTCAGAAGTCCACACTATAAAAGCTCCAGCTATAATCGGGTTTTAAAGGACATACAGAAAATGCACGAGTAAGTAAATATAATAATATAATATATTAGACACTGACCTAAATAAAATAATGTTTTAATATACACTGGCACATATACACAGTGCCAATGCTATGCCATACAAATACCTTCAAACTGAATGCAGGTACCAAATATATATTAGAAATGATAATCGGACATAAGCTAATAATTTAATACGTAATATAGATTTTCTTATAATTTGGGAATTCTGGATAAACGCACTTGTGTTTTAATATAAAAACATAGGCATGTCTGTGGAGGTGACATATTGAGAAGTTTTCTCTGTAGCGAGAGAAGATTAAATTTGAATTTAAGCGTTAAGCTAACGAATCATTATAACACTTATGACTGGATTTACGATGATTTTGAACTGCTATAGTAGGACCATAGTAGATATAGTGATGAACCTTGTGTTTTATTTTCGATCTTTTTTTACGAAGGATCAAACATTTTTACTACAGAAATCGACTAAAAGATATTAGTTAAATGTATACTAGTTAAGAGTATGAAAACAATATAATATTATTAACATTAAATGGATAATAAATAATTTAAAAAATATACTTACCTCTTGAAATTCCTAAATAGAATATTTTGAAACCAGTTATTACTTTAAAAATTACCTAATTTATTTCAAAAAAATATAGATATTTTAAAAATAAACGCTTTTATCATCAAAATGTGTCTGCAAATTATATTTACAAATTGTCTTTTATCCAAAAAAATGTAATTAAATATTTGTGATCGGTGGTAAAAAAAAATACTAGAGGTACTGTACTAAATTTGTGGCAAAGTGGTCTACAATACAAACTATTAAAATAAATATAAAATAAAATATATTTAAATGATTACAACAAGAGTTCTTCTTTCATTTGTCAGGTGTCTCTGTTACACATAACATTGCATAGATTCATAAGCACAGTTGGAGTAAAAAAAATCGTCTAAATACACCTTTATTACACCTGGAAACTCTTCACTTTCTATTAATCAAATAAATATTCCTCTTATGGAGGTGTTTAATGAATTATGGTCCTTAAAACCTAATCACTCCTCAGGTCCTGATAATATTTCCCCCAAATTTCTTAAAGAAACAGCATTTATTTTGTCACCAATTATAACCTTTTTATTCAATAAATCAATACAAACGGGTATATTTCCCAACACATGGAAATATTCTTTCATCTCACCTATATTTAAAAAAGGAGACAAATCTCTAGTCACTAATTATCGTCCAATCTCTAAGATTTCTATACTTCCTAAAATTTTTTCTAAACTGGTAAACAAAATTATTTTTCCCCTATGTGATCATATCCTTATTAATGAACAACATGGCTTTCGTCCTAAGCGTTCAACAATTACTAATTTATGTTTATTTAAACAATCAAATTTAGATTCATTTGTAGATAAAGCTCAAATAGACGTAATTTATACAGATTTTGAAAAGGCATTCGATAGGGTTAACCATTCTTTATTAATTTACAAACTAAAACTATATGGGTTTAATGATCCTTTACTTTCTTGGTTTAACTCATTCCTAATAAATCGTATACAATTTGTTAAATATGAACATTTTATATCTAATTCAATAAATGTATTATCAGGTGTTCCCCAAGGTGATGACCACCTATCTCCATTACTTTTATCTTTTTTCACTAACGATATTAATAAAGTTCTAAATTGCTCAAAATGTCTATTATTTGCTGATGACACTAAAATATTTAAAAAAATTAAGTGTATTGATGATTCATTGGAACTTCAAGCTGACTTAGATAATATTTATAAATGGTGTATCTATAATGGAATGTCCTTAAATATTGATAAATGCTCCGTTATTTCGTACTCTTTAAAAAAAAAATACTATACTTTATAATTATGTTTTACATAATACAAATCTAACACGTAAATATATTATTAAAGACCTAGGAGTTTCATTTGACACAAAATTATCTTTTAGTAATCATGTTGACTCTATTCGAAATAAATCATATATGAAGTTGGGATTATTAAAATGTATGTGTAGTGATTTCAACGATAGTTCAGCTTTGAAAATATTATATTATTCCTTAGTACGCTCCCATATTGACTATGCCTCTTTAATTTGGCACTCTGAATTTGTCAAAACCAGAGTCTATCTAGTATACAAAATAATTTTTTGAGATATTTATCTTTTAAATGCCACTTTGAAAGACGTCCTCTTTCTGGATATATTAATATTAGTATTTTTTTTAATATTGCTCCTTTAAATAGTACGAGTAGATTTAAAATGTTACATTTAAAATTTCTTTTTAAACTATTACATAATTTAATTGATTGCCCAGAACTTTTAGAGCGTATTAATTTCAATGTAAATATAAAAAATTCAAGAAATAAACATCCTTTTTATTTATCTATAATTAAAACTAACTACATGTTATACTACCCTGCTATTATATTAATGTCATGTGGTAACTTTTTTAACAACTTGGACCTGTTCAATATGACTCTTAGCTCGTTAAGTTGTCATTTTTAGATTATTACCTACTATTATATTAATTTTAATCGAATTGTTATATAATCAATTGTCTAACTTTTAATTTCTCTATATATATACAATATACATATTATATTCTTTTTTTTTCTCACTTTTTTTCTCTCATTCTTATATCATTTGTTTAATTTTTTAGTATAACACACACCTATGAAACTGTCATTATTTTTATTATTGTGAATTGGAATTTTATTCCGTTAATAAAATTATTATTATTATATAGGCCTCTAAAGAACTTGGAATAGTGATCCGGGCCCTTCCCATTCCAACTCTGCATCCAGTCAAATTTGATTAGATTTTTTTAATTCCAAAGATTTGAATTCAGTTCACGTTCTATTTGATATAACTTTTGCAACCGCTCATTAGT
This sequence comes from Macrosiphum euphorbiae, assembly GCA_949089665.1. NCBI lineage: Eukaryota > Metazoa > Arthropoda > Insecta > Hemiptera > Aphididae > Macrosiphum > Macrosiphum euphorbiae. Next base: position 60,226,407 of record CARXXK010000002.1, read on the forward strand.
ATATTTATAATACTGCGTGGTCAGAGATTTGAGAAACTGACTTACTTAATATGATAAAATTGTATTTCCAAATTAAAGTACATCCACATTTAGAATATAATATCAAGCTGTGGCTGAACTTTCATTGTTTTGTTGATATAGGGACGGATCGTGTGTGTTCTGTAGCGTACCAGCCACGAAAACAACAGACTCTACTTTAGTCACCGTGAAAAAAATTGAAATTTAAAATAGATAAGTTCGAATGTAAATCTTTTCTTTGCTGGGTCGCTCCAAATATTTCTCGAAAAGTGTCTCCTTTGGCACTCATTTCTAAGCTTTTTTAATTTTCTTCTAGTTTAAATCGCTGTAAAAAATTGATTAAAAATTGAGATTAAGAATCGTATTTTAAATTTTTCACAATATAAATCAAGCTGATTAAATGTTATAGTGATTTACATTATAACCATGTTTTTCAACTTCAAACGGCGAACCCATGTCGTAGATAGCGATTTTTTTGAATACATTAATCTCACTGTCTGGAGAACCATCCGAACCATCCTCTGCATTCTGAAAGTAAGACAATACCTTTATTACTTCCGAACATTAAATTCGAAAATAAAATCATTTACAAATGATTTGATGCTTTTCTTTAGGTGTTTAGTTGCGTTATCGATTTTTTTGATTTTACCAAACAGATTTTCAATAAGTTCCGAGTAGAATATATATGCCGATCCTGACACCGCCGCATCCCGCACCCGCACCCGGCACATCGCTTACGTGCGGGACATACCCCCCAATTCCCCCCAGCCTTCGAACCCGCACACACCCTTGCCCATATGCCGCCCGGAGAAAATAAGTTAAACAAATTTTTCCGTCAAACCGGGATTCGAACCCAAAACCCTAGGTCGGTGGGCGACATCCGTACTTGCCCTATTTAACTTCGATCGCATACGTGTGCGACATATATTTAATCATACATTATCACTAGTATCACATGTTATCAGTTACCGCGAACGTGTTTGTATTATCATTATAAAATTATTTCTATTTGTAATAAAATATTTAAAAAAAATAGGCTTTGGAGAGATTCGAATTCCACATCATTATCACAAACTCATGAACATATTATACAATTTACATAATATATACGATACATATGTATATTTATACATATAAATATGATATGACCTAACACTTACAAACTATATAATATACTATGAAACACACGATACCATACGGTACTACTCACCAGTTTTTATTCTTAACACACGCTCAACATATATATTATATACCTTATCATACATACAAGCATGCATACACACACACACACACACACACACACACACATACATACATACATACATACATAAAAATAGTATACAGTTTTCTTATTATATAATTACATACGTAAAAAACGAATCGCTAAAGCATACGTTATACACCGGAATGTATCTCAAACACACACACATACATAAACTTGTAAAAAATTATATTTTTTCAAAATATATACGTTAAAGTATAGAGATGTTCGTAGACATTCCTCTACCTGACAACATGCAGAAATATATATAGTATACCAATATACGGGCAACCGTTTACAGATGTCGATGAGTTTCGTTCATCCCTTTCTCTAGCACATACAGGCACATACACTCATATAACCATAGGTTAGTTCATACATATTTAGATACTTACATATTTGTATAATATTATGAGCACAGGGAAGTTTCATCAGTTTACGCGTTGTGTTCCACCGTGTAACACAACATTTCAAAAAGTATTATTACATTCATTATAACAAACACCTAAACATACTATAAAACTTACATATTATTGTATTATATATAATCATTTATTCCCATACATGGTACATATATACAGCATTCATACATAAATAGGTACTTTCATATTATATACACCATCACACACATCTAATCTTGTTATACAACTTTTCCCAATAATCACAAGATAGTTCAATTCTATTAGATGAGACCATAGTACCTAAGCTTAAACACGCATACTATAGAAAAATATTTCAATCAAAATAGATAGATCTACCTATATTTTATTCCGCTCAGAGGATTACTCGACAACATACACACAATTATATATTTATGTAACTAGTATGTATATACAGATGAAGGAGAATAGAGGATATCGACTCTGAGGGTCTTAGACGTCGTCTTCGAGATAGTTTGATCACTAAATGCAAAAATAAAACTATTATATTTCGACTTCACCGTTGATACAGTACATTTCATGTTAGAAATAATACAACATTTATTTTATTAAATTTGAATTAAACACAAATATGCTTATGCATCCTTACTTTTCATTTTATTATTTCCAAAATATTCACTTTTTAGTATAGAGTTGTACATAGTATATATTATTAGATATTACATGTAAATGTTATATCACAGAATAGATGAAATAGATTTCATCTATTCTGTGGTTATATGGTGTAATATCTAATAATATATACTATGCACAACTCTATACTAAAAAGTGAATATTTTGGAAATAATAATTCCTTAATATATAAAATTATAAAATAAGGCGAGTTTAGGTAATTATAATATATAGACTAGTGGATATGGTTAAAATGAAAAGTAAGGATGCATAAGCATATTTGTGTTTAATTCAAATTTAATAAAATAAATATTGTATTATTTCTAACATGAAATGTACTGTATCAACGGTGAAGTCGAAATATAATAGTTTTATTTTTGCATTTAGTGATCAAACTATCTCGAAGACGACGTCAAGACCCTCAGAGTCGATATACCTACTCTATTCTCCTTCATCTGTATATACCTACTAGTTACATAAATATATAATTGTGTGTATGTTGTCGAGTAATCCTCTGAGGAAAATAAAATATAGGTAGATCTATCTATTTTAATTGAGACATTTTTCTATAATATGCGTGTTTAAGCTTAGGTACTATGGTCTCATCTAATAGAATTGAACTATCTTGTGATTATTGGGATAAGTTGTATAACAAGATTAGATGTGTGTGATGGTGTATATAATATGAAAGTACCTATTTATGTATGAATGCTGTATATATGTACCATGTATGGTAATAAATGATTATATATAATACAATAATATGTAAGTTTTATAGTATGTTTAGGTGTTTGTTATAATGAATGTAATAATACTTTTTGAAATGTTGTGTTACACGGTGGGACATGTAGAAATGCCCGCTTATAAACTGATGAAACTTCCCTGTAAAAAGGTGCTCGGAATATTATACAAATATGTGTATGTATGTATATAATGTGTAAGTATCTAAATATGTATGAACTAACCTATGGTTATATGAGTGTATGTGCCTGTATGTGCTAGAGAAAGGGATGAACGAAACTCATCGACATCTGTAAACGGTTGCCCGTATATTGGTATACTATATATATTTCTGCATGTTGTCAGGTAGAGGAATGTCTACGAATATCTCTATACTTTAACGTATATTATAATTTTTTACAAGTTTATGTATGTGTGTGTGTTTGAGATACATTCCGGTGTATAACGTATGCTTTAGCGATTCGTTTTTACGTATGTAATTATATAATAAGAAAACTGTATACTATTTTTATGTATGTATGTATGTATGTATGTATGTATATATGCGTGTATGTGTGTATGCTTGCTTGTATGTATGATAAGGTATATATTAATATGTGTTGAGCGTGTGTTAAGAATGAAAACTGGTGAGTACCGTATGGTATCGTGTGTTTCATACTATATTATATAGTTTGTAAGTGTTTGGTCATTAAATATTTATATGTATAAACATAAATATACCCATGTATCGTATATATTATGTAAATTGTATAATATATATGTTCATGAGTTTGTGATAATGATGTGGAATTCGAATCTCTCCAAAGCCTATTTTTTTTAAATATTTTATTACAAATAGAAATAATTTTATAATGATAATACAAACACGTTCGCGGTAACTGATAACATGTGATACTAGTGATAATGTATGATTAAATATATGTCGCACACGTATGCGATCGAAGTTAAATAGGGCAAGTTATTACTTAAGAGTATATGTGGCGCAGTGGTACGGATGTCGCTCACCGACCTAGGGTTTCGGGTTCGAATCCCGGTTTGACGGAAAAATTTGTTTAACTTATTTTCTCCGGGCGGCTTATGGTCAAGGGTGTGTGCGGGTTCGATGGCTGGGGGGGAGGTGGGGGTATGTCCCGCACGTAAGCGATGTGCCGGGTGCGGTTGCGGGTTGCGGATGCGGGTGCGGGTGCGGGATGCGGTGTCAGGATCGGCATATATATTCTACTCGGAACTTATTGAAAATCTATTTGGTAAAATCAAAAAAATCGATAGTGCCAACTAAACTCCTAAAGAAAAGCATCAAATCATTTGTAAATGATTTTATTTTCGAATTTAATGTTCGGAAGTAATAAAGTTATTGTGTTACTTTCAGAATGCAGAGGATGGTTCGGATGGTTCTCCAGACAGTGAGATCGATGCATTCAAAAAAATCGCTTTCACAGACATGGGTTCGGCGTTTGAAATTGAAAAATATGGTTATGATGTAAATCACTATAACATTTAATTAGCTTGATTTATATTGTGAAAAATTTAAAATACGTTTCTTAATCTCAATTTTTAATCAATTTTTTACAGCGATTTAAAATAGAAGACAATTTAAAAAGCTTATAAATGAGTGCCAAAGGAGAGACTTTTCGAGAAATATTTGGAGTGTTCCAGCAATAAAAGACTTACATTCAATCATATCTATTTTAAATTTCTGAGAATTTGACTTGGATTATAGAACAAATTTTAGGACAATTCAAACTTGGCAATGGGTTTATCCAGATTTATAAAGTAAGTAATACCTATTATAAACTATTTAAATAATTATTGATATAATTTATGAACATTTTTTAAATATAAACATAGTTTTAAATAAACTAGGATGTACATTGTACAAATTATGACCTTAAAATTTGATTGCAATCCATGAAAAAACTTTATATTATATTATGTTTTGTAATTAATAATTAAAATTAAAAACGAAGATAGCTGTATAATGTAAAATATTTATAAATATAAAAGCTGTGGCTGAACTTTCATTGTTTTGTTGATATAGGGACGGATCGTGTGTGTTCTGTTGCATACCAGCCACGAAAACAACAGACTCTGGATCAGTTTCCATGGAAAAAACGTTTGCCATCTATGGATCCACAAAAATACAATTAAAAAATATCTATAATTTTAGTATTTAAGTACATGAATATGACATAATAATACTCAAATTGTATCGTTAAACAATATTCTTGAAAAATAAAATAAAAATTGCTTGAACTATATTGGTACACTTTTTAGATTTAAAGTGAAAGTTTAATGAATATCTTAAACATTTTAAGCCATTAAAGTATTTTACGTAAATTATGTTTATTAAAAAAATTTAACATGGTATACAGTTATAGCAATTAGTAGGGGGAAATAATAATTGAATAAAAAAACTTAAAATTTAAGACATATATGAAAAAAAAGATGGGCAAGTGGGTGTCGCTGTGCTGTACAGTAGGTTACAAGCGGGTCACTGTATAATGGATAGTATTACATTTGAATTCAATGATATTATATGATTGTATAAGAAAAACGATTCTGAGCGAAGACGGTATGTCCTTCTAGGTGTAAGACATATTATATACTTATCTATGGTATTAAAAAAATTGACCTATATAATGAATTCCAAATTAATCATACCACAATATCTATGGAGATTGACCCAGGATTGTAAGAGATTTTCAATTTTGTTGTATGTATAATATGTTTGATTTTTACGTATTGCAGTCGACGCACGAATCAACTTACTTTTTTTAAACATCGTTAAACTACACTATATTGTATGTTTGCATTTGTATTGCTTACCAATGTCTTTCGTATGTAATAAACATAATGAGGTATGATTAGATATTTTGCCACCGCAAATAATTTTCATTTGTAAAATATTATGCAAATACTGATTAGTAGTACCACAGAACATTATAGAAGCGAAACTTGATCAGCTGATTGGGGTATTGGTTCCCTATGATCTGAAGTCTGAACCTACGAAAAACATGGAATTGGTTCCCTCACCAACATGATGTTAGACCCGTATATTAAGAATTGGTTCCAAGACTATGGCGGGATACGGGACGCGGGGTCGGCACTAAGGCGGGATACGGGACGCGGGGTTTTCACGTATGCCACACCATCCTGAAGACCGTGTTCAAGGCCGCAATCGCCTGGTTCGGCCAACGCACGGAGTTTCGTACACCTGGAAGTACCTAATTGATTATATATTATTTGTAATGTAAAAAATATAACCAATAAACAAATAATCCATGTTCATATTTATTATTATTATTATCATTATTCATAACTACTTACTTATATTAAACCTAAAATTGTAAAAGATTGTGATTGAAAGTATTAAAAACACTTTTAAAAACCTAAAACTATAAGCATGTGCACAACACACGTATATACAACAAAATAGAACCGGGCATACAGCGGGGTACGGTATTACACCAGATGAGTAGAGACCTCTAGACACTCAGTCACAGTTTTCGGTACGGTTTAATTTCTTTTCGAATTTCCCGTGAAACGACTTTCACTCGACCACCTCGAAGGCGCCGGAGGCGGCTTCCACTACGCCCTGAATCGAGGCACACTTGCAGCTTGTATTATATAAAATTATATATTAATATATAAGTTGGCAAGTCGCAAGTGGGTGTCGTGTGGATCACTGTAATTAATGTGTTAAATTTGAATAATGTTTTTGAAGTAGCACCCACACAGACATACAGTATATACACAATGATAATTTCAAAATATTTAGGCTAATCATTTTTAGCGTGGTTATATTAAGCGTTAACTATTAACTTTAAGTTAATAAGTAATAGATAGGTACCATTAAAATAATATCGTACTTACTTAAGTTGATTTTACATATTATCAATAGTAGTATGTAAGTACATTACATTTGTATATTCACAGTTCGTTAGTTTTTTTCTCTGCAGTAATTACATAATGTCCAAGCGGGACGTTCGCCTCTGAGTACATAGATTTTACCGTATTACACACCACGGGGAGATTACACAGTCATTGTCCACCTATTTCCGCCTCGCACACAAATATTTACCTCATACACATTAATTTTTAATTTTTTTTTATTCTTTGAAACTCGATTCACCAAACCTTACTGGTTTACTATAAAACTGAAATAATTATTCCAAGTAAATAAAACAAATTATTTCAGTTGGATAGTAAGGTTTTGTGAACCGAGTTTACATAGGATGAAAAAAAATAATGAAAAAAAATGATGTGTAAATATTACTGTGTGAGGTGAAAATAGGTGAACGACGACTGTGTTATCTCCCCGTGATGTGTAATACGGTCAAATCTATGTAGGTACCTACTCAGTGGCGAACATTCCCGCTTGGACATGACGACATGGTGTAAAATTACCGCTGCCCGCGGTGAAAAAAACGAACGAACTATGAGCACTGAGCAGTGTTGTAAAAAATATTTTTTAAAAGCATTTAAGTAATTACTCAAATATTCTTAAGATAAAGTATTTAAAAAACCACCCAAACACTATAAATAGTAAAGTATTTGAGTAATACTCAAATACTTTTCAGAAGTATTTTTAATAATCTTCAAATACAAAACCAAGACCGGGATCTATGTGTTAGTTGTAAATGATTATTAGTGTGAGTGAAATTACATGTGGGTATCCTCACTCGTACGCGCATGCACATGTCATTAACTCGAAAACCATATCAATTTCACTACACAAATTTTTCAAAAACATACATTTGTTTTGACAAAATTAAAGTTAGTTAACGTTATCTGATTTTGATTCTGAAAAAATATTTGAATTCAGCAGAAAAATGTCTGTAGATCGTACCAAACATTTTCCGTTTTTGAACACACGATAAACATACACGTGATTCTCCATAACCTTCTTCACTGTGTACATTTTTGACTGAACATCCAAATAAATGTACTGGTTTTTGACAATTAATACACCTATGTATTCCTGTTGGTAAATTTCCATTTTGACATGGTAAACAGTGTCTATTATTATCTTCTAATTCCGTTTGTGTATTCATATCTTCACTACTTTCTATAGCTGTTTCTTTCCGTATATCTTCATTTTCATCTATACCTGTGTCTGTGTATAGTGTTTCTTCATTTACTTCTATACCTTATGAATTTCAAAATTATCCACTATATCTGTTTCTTTATGCATACTTTCATAATCCTCCAAATTAATTTCATTGTTTATGCCTTAATTATTTTGTAAATCTGTATTTTCTTCATTATTTTTGTTATTATTATCATTCACCGATTTTGTAGTTAATAATTCTGATTTTTTTACAAGAAAATGATCACCTTTATAGTAATAAACAAATTTTTGTATAAAGTCATCTACTCTAACAGGTACATTTTTTAATTTAAATACTCTACTTTTAATCTTGTTAAAGTTGCTTTCAATTCGGCTGCTTGAAACAGTAGCTTCTCCATACCCAAAACATTTTGCCATAATTCCCGACCAACAAGGATACAACTTCATAGATTTAATAACCAACGGAACTAATTCAGGTGGATATTGAGCATTATCAAACTCGCCTTCAATTTTTTCAACCTCGGTTAGACAATCATCTGCTATTAATCTTATACAAATTCTGAAAATGGTTTTACAATACGGTACAAATTATAGTACGATTAATGGAATAAAAAAATTGTTTATTAAATGCGTTACTTAGTTATAGTTTATCCGGAGTGACGTATTTAGACATATCCGCGGAAAAATAGATTTTCCAGAGGGAAATAATTGGGTACAAATTTTAAAAATGGTTTTACAATACGGTACAAACTATAGTACGATTAATGGAGTAAAAAAATATTTATAAAATGCATTATTCAGTTATACTTTTTATCTGGAGTGACGTATTTAGACATATCCGCGGAAAAATTGATTTTCCCGAGGAAAATAATTCGGTACAAATTCTGAAAATGGTTGTACGATACGGTACAAATTATAGTACAATTAATGGAAAAAAATTTTTTAAATAAAATGCATTATTCATTTATGGTAGTGCTGGGGTAACGTTACCTTGGCACCCCATCTGGAAAATTGATTTTTCCTAGGGGAAGTATTTAGGTAAAAATTCTGAAAATAGTGGTACTAATCAGACACAAATTATAGTACAATTAATGGAAAAAAATTTTTTTAATAAAATGCATTATTCAGTTATAGTGGTGCTGGGGTAACGTTACCCTGGCACCCCAGCAAAAAATTTGACTTTTCTTTTGGAAATATTTAGGTAAAATTCTTAAATTGTTGGTACAAAATACAAATTGGTACAAATTATAGTACAATTAATGGTTAAAAAAAAATAAAAAATTCGAACATTGGGGTGCCAGGGTTACCCACCTTTCTGGGCTTTGAAACTTTGAACCCACGATGAGAGTGGGCCACAGACACGGTAGAGGGTAGACGGGTAGCGGTTCGGACTGCTTGACGACGATGATTCTGGCTGCTCACACGGGGTCTATTTGCTGGCTGTCACGGAAGTTACCGTGTGCCACAGCGATGATTGTTCAACACTGCGTTTTGATGGTATTCAGTGGTATGTTTTAATGGTAGCGACGTGTACTCTTGTTGGCGTGCTCTTGGTATGACGTGGTATATTCAAATTACTTTATACTACCGGTAACACAGACTTTGAAGTAGATAATGTTGCTGGTACGCTCGGTATGAAGTGGATTGAGCGTTCCGCGATATCTGGTGTGCGTGCCCGACACTTACACCGAAAAAAAATCCTTGTTCATAATGATAAAAGCATATGTGTGTTTGACAATAATCTTGTAAACATAGGTCCAACAATTTTTTTTATCAAATTGATAATTATCAATTGTAAAATTTGTAATAACAAAACGATTATCAAATCAACAGAGTAAATTGTCATTACAACAAAAACCTGCTGTTAATAAGTTATACACATTTTGTAGTGGCGACAATACATTTGTCATAACAGTAATGTTTGATTGTAATTTAAACAAAAACATACTGTTAATAAGTAATACAATTTATGTTGTAGTGACAATACATTTGTCAAAACAATAATGTTATTTTATTATTTAAATGGCATACTTTGCAGGGTGTTTAACCCCCTCCCCCTCGTAAGTAGTAACTTCATAATCTTCTTCACCATTCTCTCAATTAGCCACCACTGTCCTACACCACCATATGGATATGGGGGCCCTGTACCCTACCACTTATTTACTCTCACCAGATTTTTTTTAGTAATTTTATGTTTTGTCAATCCATCTAAACTTTGATCTCCCTCTCTATTGTTTAATATTTATTTCCCTAGGTACTCTTAATTCCACTGAATCATATCTCCCCATAACATGACCGAACTATCACAACCAATTCTCCCTTATACCAATTTTGTCTAGAAATTAATTACATTTTTATTCTATCCTCCTTATTCGCTCCACACATCCAAATATAAATATAGAAAATATAGAAATATTAAAAAGTAATAATTGTAAAACATTTTTATTCAAAATACAGGTACCAAATATTGTATAGCTATTAACATCTGATTTGTAAATTATTTATACAGTTGTTCTTAAATATTAATATTATTAAAATATCAAAAGCAAAATAGTAAATTACATCTTATGTTAAATACTTAAATCTAATAAAATTTGTCCCAGCATATGATGACTTTTGTCAAATTTAGTGTTTAAACAATAAAAATATTTTTGAATAAAGAGCCAAACAATATATGCTTCTGGTGGATATTCGAGATTAAAAAGATGAAAAATCTTAAAGCAAATATCAATTGCTGATATAATAGAGAATAATTTATATTTTATGGAATCAAAAAAAACTAAAATTTCTTTTGGTTTCGTAAGAGTACCAATAATAAAAATAAAAGGTTGGACTGGACGTTTTTCATTTTTTAGAATTTTAATATGATCTTCAATTTCAGACACAGTATTTTTGAACACAATAAAACTATTTTGAGAATCTTTAATGGAGTACTTCACTTGATTCTTTTTTCCATCTGAGTCCCTGGTTACTTTTTTTGATGTGGGAACAAATACAGCATGCATTAAATAAAATATAATTGTATATTTTTCATCTACAAAAAATGAATATATTTTATTAAAATTTATTAAAATTTGTTTTTTTAATGTATTTGATTACTTTCAGAAATTGTTGAATGAGACTCCTTCAAACTTTCAAAAATCTTACGACAATTCAAATCTTTTACATGCTCATCCATCAACAACATAGTTTTTTCTAATTTTACCTCAAACTGAGAAACAGAATTTGAACATTTTGGATACAGAGTATTAAAGTCAATATCAATCTGAAAAAATAATTAATTATTACATACTGTAAAATGAGGATATTTAAATTTACCAATGATCGAATCGTAAAAAAGGACATAGAGAAAATTATAACTTCCTGGTGCCCAGTCTTGTAAAGTATTCGAATACAAATATTCGGATACTTGTATTTAAATACTTATAAAGTATTCTAAGGTATTTCAAATATGGTATTTATACTATTGTTGTGATAAAAACTTACTAATCTGTATCCAAGTGGTAAGGCATAGTTTTTCCATTTGTTCATAATTTCTGTAGTAGAAGAAGAATTCTGAATACTGTTTATACGATATTTTGTTGTACCTTTCCATAATTTTTCAAGCTCTGGGAATGAACAATTAGCTTCATTCTGTATTTGATCAATCATATAATGAATGTCGTCTTCAGGTTCTATAAAACATCATAGTTCATATAGCATTAAAGTATATAAAATATAATAATTACATTCAGTATTTTACGATAATTTACAAATTAAATGACAACATTTACAACAGAAGAAATGGCAATTTAAATAATATTTTACCAAATTCTATATCATGTCGACGTTGAGTATGTATTTCGACTGCAGTTTTTACTCGTTCCTTACTAGGTACTAGTCCACTTGTCTTAAGCGTTCTCATTGAGTTATAATATTTGGCATAAAGCTTCCCTTTGGGATTTTTGTTATGTCCATCCTTCATAAAATATGTATCCTAAAAAAAAATATTATACAATTTAATTCCTGCTTTTATATCTTTGCTACCAATCTTTAAAACCTTACTTTCACTTCAGAAGGGAACATAGCAACAATATAAGTCGCAATGCTGTCAGCAAGATTTTTAGACATCGGTATTTTTTTAGTTATTACAAAACTGATAATTGAATCAACTAACAACACACGTATGTTGTTATTTAATCTGCTGTTAACTTTAAAATAATCAATTATCATCTTTCCAGTCAAAGATGCATTTAATATTTCTCCCAAATTAAAAGTTACAGATGTAGAAGATAATTTTAATGGTTGATGGGGCTTTAATGTTGATATATTAGTTGTTGTTTCATTATGATTAGTTGTTTGTGAAAAACAAAGAACATCTTGCTGATCAAGAGACTTCTGCCAATTTTCAAGGTGGTGAGTAAAAAGAACTTTGATACCAGTTGGATATGTTTTTAACATTTTAATAGCAAGGTCCCGTTTCATAATTGCTAATATTTTCATGTCAACCATTTCATCTATTTATTGAAAAATATTATTGTTAATACAAACAAAAAACCAATGTTATGGTATAAATAAAAAAAAAGTTAACTTACCAATTAAGGTTTTAGATAGACACTCCAAATCCCATTTTTTCAACAAATCAAATAATGGCTGTATTTGATCTATTGGATATTCATACCCTTCTAAACCTGATATTGACATTGAACAGTTATTTAAATCCTGTAAACAGTGAGAAATAATAGTACAATATTAATATTAGTATAATATAAACATGCAACCCATTTGAATTGAATACTAAAAAACTTGCAATATTCATAAAATCATCTGAATTATCATTATTATTTTCTATAACGATATTTTCGCTTAAGTTGGCATTATTATCTTCACCAATCACATTTTCAAGCATTGTTAATTGTTTAGTGTGATTATTTTCCATGTTACCAAAATCAAATTCAGCACTAAAATGATAATTATTAATATTAATAAATATAAATATAATAATAATAGTACCTACCTAATAATAAAATATATATAATATATATTAATTATATATTGTTATTAATAATATTAGTTTTAATAATGTAATTAGTTGTATACAGCTCAAAATATATATAAATTATAAACAATAAATAAAAAAAAGCAAGTACAGCACTAAAATAATAATATTAATTTAAATAATGAAATTTGTTATATACAGCTCAAAATATATATAAATTATATACAATAAATAAAAAAAAGGTTATGAAAAATATTCTTTTAATCGAATCATTAATTTTCCAGATGAAATTTGAGAAATATTAATAGGTGGTCCACTAAAGTCATCTATTTCAAATATAACACATTCCTTAATTACATATAGGCTGCTATCTACTTCATAAGCTTCAAGGTGCAAATGATAACCTGTTATTTTTACTTGTTTGGTTACTATGAAGACTTTATCAATAACATTACTTAAAACTATTAACTCTAAAATTTCAAATAAACATAATTCTTCAACAAACTTTGTTAAGTAGTAACCTCTTTTATGCAAAGTTCCTTTGTATTCTATTTGAGAATAACATTTATAATCTGCTGTTGAAAGAGTAAGTATACTAAACAAAGATTCTGAATATAAACTACAAATATTATGATTTGAATTTACTATTGTCAACGTTGTTTCTGAGCGTAGAAGGTAGTGAGCAAACTTAAATTGAAATTTTTTAGCTAATGTAAGTGTGATATTTTTCCTTGAAGATGTGGAGCGAGCATACATTTTAATTTCTTTATGCTTTCCCTCAAACCTAAAACACCAGTAATGTCTAGGTGGGCCTGAATATTCTATTATAGTAGGATAGTGAATCAAAAAATGATGCTTGGGTTTCAGTGTATCATTAAAAAGTCTAATGTACATTGAATTATGTTGAATAATCAACTGTTTGAGATGTATTATTGTACTTTCAGTGAATGTATATGATAAAAGAATATCAATCATTTTAAGAAGTGTTAAAAAAAAATTCCACACTTCATCGCCTTCTGGAACTAAATCACCTACCATAAGTGAAAAGAAATGAACAAATGTCATCATTTCTCTTGCTGACATTTTTAAATGAAATTTATTAAGATGCAAATCAGTTATATCAGGAGAAATATTTCCAATTTCAATTGGTCCATAATTGAAATTTCTTTTACGACTGTTTAGAGTTTCTAAAGAAAATACTTGAATAGTATTGATAAAATATTTGATGATATGGCACATATCATATCGACAAACACCCTCAAATAAGTCATGCATAATGTCTATACAATAGTTTTTAGTAACATGAAAACTGTAAATTGTATTCATAATGGATTCCTTATAAACACCTGTTTCACTAAATACCAAATTTTCAACATCTTCTGAGTAGTTTTCAATATTTCTTAAGTAAGATACATTCTCTTCATTAAGTTCTTGGCATATATGCTTGTGAGATTTGCAAAACCGACAATAATAGTTTGAAGAAAAAGACTTACTAAATTCTAGTATACTATTAAGTCCCAAATTATCTCCTAAGACTAAGCCAAGTAAAAAGTAAACATGAAAATCTCCTTTTGAAGTTGAAATCGTTAATCCCTCTTTTTCCAATAAATTTAATTCATTAATTAATATTTTTAAGCTAGCATCGTTTCCAAAATTTTTGATATCAGTTGATTTAATTAATGCTGCTAAAAATATATTGGAAAGTTTTGAATTGTTTTGGGCTAAAGGGAAGCTGTAATAAAAAGCAGCTATTGATTGAAATGTAGCGTGTGATCCCAAAGGATTGTTAATTTCAAAGTCATCAACATATAAGAAATAAGGGAGTACTATTTTTCCTTCATACCTTGATACTTTTTCCTTCCATAGTTTCCCTTGTACAAAATTTGAAATGGAACCAAACTTATTTGTATAGTCTATCAGTTGATTGTAAAAAATTTCATAGTTATTATTATATTCAAAAAATTGTTTAAACTGAAATTGTAATGGCAATAAAGTCCCTTTAGTTATTTTTTCATCATACATTAAATTACCGCTGTGATCAACAGGAGCAATTTCATTATTTATATTAAATTGTTTAATCTTAGATATCAAATTATTCTTTTTCAACCAATTAGTTAAATGGTGTTCTGTACCACAATATTGAAAAGGATTTAATATTAAAATCTCAATTTTATGAAAAGTTGAAAGAAGTAATGGTTCTTTGATATCTTTTTCGACAACTTTTTTTAAAATAGAAGCCATTGGCTTCAAAATACATTGTTTGATCCCTGATTGAATATTAACTACATCAACATTATTAAAATTATTGTTATTATAAAGACTCAAAATAAATTTCACAGAAGATTCATAAACAAGATTAATCATCTCATCAAAATTAAATGGAGCATTAGAATTATTATTTGTACAGTTTTTTTCATGTTGATTATCAACTACAAAATCGTCATAGACATCGTTGTTAGTGATGACTGCATTAGGAAAATTAAGTTGTACATTTGGTGATAGATTAGTTGTTGTAGACACATGTTTTTTTGTTACATGCTTTTTAAAGGCAGACAAGCAGTTAAACGATTGAGAACATGAACTCTCACAGCAGGTGAAGGTACTATTTGGCTTTAATAAGTGAATAATTTTATAATGTGTCACTAAAGCTTTTAAATCACCAACAGATACTTTACAAATATAACAAATCATCATGTTGTGTAATTCGGTATATATAACTAGTTATAACTTACCTTAGTACAAGCACTTACCTTAGTACTTCAGTTGTCAACTTTTTTTCAACCATGCGCGTCTCCGTCGGTCAGTATAACGATATAATATTATATTAAGCGACGTAACCAGGCAAGAGTGCAAGAGTGAATAATAAGACTGAATTGAGAATATATTGTGGATACGACAATACGTATATCGCGTTATTTGGCTTAATATAGTCATGGTGATAATGTATTATCAAATTGATAATAGTACTATAGAAAATTCACAATACTAAAGGATAAAAATAGATTTGTCGATTTCAAAATATACGTTTTTCCATATAATTATTTTGATAATTGATATTATCACACCAATAAGAATATTTGTTATTTACAAATGACATATTATCATTATAATATTATAATGTTCGTGCTAACGAAGCCTCCGTTGTTAATATTTAACAAAAGTGGCTTATCAAAATTACCAGTGGTTTTTTTTTCGGTGTATTGTCGGTCACAACACATTCGATAATTCGCTGCCGGTCGTCCGGCGGCTCGTCGGTGTTGGTTCTGCGGCGGAGTTTCGCATCAATGCTTCACTGGATGCGAAATAATATATGAAATAATTATTCACTCTATTTACAAAGAAATAAGAGTAGGCATTTCTGTCTCGTTACAAATAAATATAGTAAGTGATTGAATAGTACACATTTTAGAACATTAGTTAAAATGGGTAATGATAATAATGATAATCGTAAAAACAATTTTTATTAATCACATAGATATCCCAATAACGTTCAACTGATTGTTCAAATTTGACGTTGGTTTGGAATGGATTTCATAAAATATGTTTGTGCGTAGAAAGGAGGAAAATAAAATAAATTTATTATTATAATTGTTATTTACAATTTTTTTTTTCCGGGTTACTAGAAAAACCAAAATATAATAAATTCCAAAAACCACCTAGCAAAATATCAATAAAAACAATTTTAATATTTAAGAAACAAGTTTACTTCAGATTTTGTATTGCTTTTTTTGCAATTTGCTTTTGTGGGACGGCCTTTGGCCTGTTTAAGAGCACCAGGCTAAGCCTTTTCTCTCTGAATGAGGTTATATTTTAGTTGATAGGTTTTGGTCTGTTCATGGGGCTAGGCATGATAAGTGTGGATATTTGCTCCTTGAAAGTGCATGAGCAAGGTTCTTTGATAGGTGGAGTGCTTCGTCTTGGAGGGTTTCGATGGACATTGAGTTCCGTAAGTTTAGATTTGAGACCAGGTAGTGGGCGCCGGTCATGGTACGTAGTGCTAAGGAATGGAAGATCTCAATCTGTTTCCAAGATGATTGGCGAATTCTGTTTCTTCAAATAGGAGCTGCGTATAAAATAATGGGCTTAAGATATATTTTATATATTATCAGTTTGTTAGCCAGCGGAACAGTGCTGTTTCGGTTTAGGATCGGATGTAGTGCAGCCCGGGCACCGCGCGCCTTTCGGATGGTATTTTGGATATGTTTGTCGAAGCTTAGGTCGTGGTTGAAGGTGACTCCAAGATATTTTGCGTGATAGCTCCATTCGAGATGTTGGTTTTGTAATTTTAACTTCATGGTGTGTTTTTGGGATCGAGGCCCAAATATCACTGCCACCGTTTTGGATACGTTTAATTGGATTCTCCATTTGGTGAGCCAGTCGTTCGTGATATCCAATTGTCTTTGTAGCTTGTATACTGCATATTTGTAGTTATGGTTGCTCGTGTAGAGAAGGGTATCGTTAGCAAAGAGAGCCAGTATGACTGGTCCTATGGTCGGGAAATCGTTTATGTAGACCGAGTATAAGAGCGGTGATAGACATGACCCCTGAGGGACACCCGCTTCTGTTACGAGATGTAGATAGGTGATCAGATATTTTGATTTTGAAAGTACGGCCTTTAAGAAAAGATTCAATGAGTAATATAAGTGAGTGAGGAACGTTTGAGAGTGTTAACTTGTGGATGAGTCCTTGATGCCACACACGGTCAAAGGCTTTCGCCACGTCTGGGAAGAGCTACAGTTTTTTCCCCCTTTTGAGACCTTTGGTTCAGGTCGTCAGTCAGTGTGATTAGCTGTGTGACCGTAGAGTGGCCAGTACGGAAAGCGTGTTGTTCACATCTAGTTTTTACATGGAAGTTAAGTTTACGTAGTATTATTCTTTCAAATATTTTAGACATGGTGTTGAGGAGTGATATAGGCCTATGATTGTCTGGCATTTGGTGATTCTTCGTGGGTTTTGGGATCATGACAATTTGAGCTTTTTTCCACTGGTCAGGGAAGTAAGGGAGTCTGAGGCATGACGTGTAAATGTTCGCTAGGAGGATAATTGCAATTTTTGGAAGGTGTTTCAATGCCTTGTTGGTAATGCCATCCTCACCTGGTGCTTTTGCTGAAGGGAGTTCTTTTATTATGTCAGATACTTCTTTCAGCGTAACATAGTCTTCTGATGGAGGATTTACAAGGTCGCGTAGTCTTTGGATTGAGTTGGTGACTTCAGGTGATGGTGGGCCCGGATTGTTTTGGAACTGGGCTGACATTGTGTCTGCGAAAAGTTAGTGTCGTAGATTTTTGTCCCATCAGGTGCTTTGAGAGGTTGACATGCTGGTTGTTTGTGGAGGAGTCGTCGGTTCAATTTGTATATAGATTTGTTTTTGAAATTGAAAGTGGCAGTAAAAGAATTCCATTCAGATTGTCTGTGGCGAGTGAGGATATCTTTGACATGGGAAACCTGTGCGTTGTACAGCGTTTTCACCCGAGGGTCGTGCGTACGTTGCCAGTTTTTCCGTAGTAAACGCTTGGTATCAATCTCAAGCAGTATGTCATCAGGTAGTGATTTTGGTTGGTCTAGTGTTCGCGATTCGTAGGAACAGTTTTTGATCTCTGATTGGATGGCTTTGGTGAGTTGGTCGATGTTTTTGTTGATTTCATCGATGGTGGTGATGCGAATGTTCTTTATTCGGGGAGTTAGTTCGGTTTGGAACTTTCTCCAGTTTATACGTTTCCTTGCTGATGGTGGCCCGCACATTGAAGGTCGGGATGATAGGTTTAGCATCTGAGGGTTATGTATTGCTTAAATTATACTTACACCTAATATGGAAAATAGATTATATTTTTTTTTTTTTTATTAGAAAAAAAGGTATCGACATCACAGGTCATTAGCCTAGCTTGAATTAAGAGTACAAGACAAAAAATATTATAGCTTAATGACTACGGAAAGGGTTTTTACATTGTTAAAGTTTGTTTATGAGGTGGATTTGAGTAAAAAAAGAGATAATTTTAATAATATTATTTTCGTTTAGTGCTTCATCCATATTCGGTGGTATAGCTAGATTGTTTCTTGCGTCCCTGTACTTTGAGCAATCCTGGATGATATGTTGTATTGAGAGGTCGGCGTGGCATTCGTCGCAGGTGGGAGGTGGGTTTTTGTTGATGAGAAAAGTGTGGGTTGTGAAGGAATGTCCGATTCTGCATCTTGTGATGGCAACTTCCTGGCGTCTGTTGAGGAAGTACGGTGGGTTCCACTTTTTTGTGTCTTTCTTGACTGATTTAAGCTTGTTGGTAGGCGGAATAGCATCCCAATGATTTTGCCATCTAGCATGTATTTTACGTTTGATGGATGATTTAATGTAATTTAATTTATAATTTATATATTTATATATCACATAACTATAATAAACTGTCATACGTCTCAGATTAATACTGTCTGTGATAATTCTTTAACTAGCCCTTATATTTTTTAAGTAAAACAAGTGCCAATCGAAATAAATGGTTTATACAGTGAAAACTTTGAATAGCATTTATTCACTGTTTCGGGTTGAATGTTTTTTGTAGATGAAGATACTCAGTAAATTGAATCCAACACGTTGATAGGTTGACTTGAATTGGCATCCAAATCGGTAACAGCTTTACGTAACAATTGTGTACGATATAACTTCTTAAACTGGTGGATTACTATTTGGTCATGTGGTTGGCAATGAGATGTCATGTTAGCTGAAAAAACACAAGTTCAATATTTTTCATTTTTAAATGTGGATGAGGAGCCGCGTTGTCTAAAAAGAGTAAAACTTTTCTTTTATTTTGACCCATTCTGTTATCAAATTTCATAAGCCACTCGGTCATTATTTCAGTGGTCATCCAGGCTATTTTGTTCCAATACCAATCGACGGGAAAGTTGTTAATATCCAATTTTTTGAAGGCTCGTGGACGTTTAGCTTTGCCTATGACGAATTTCCGTTCAAACTCACCTACCATATTAAAACACAAGAGTACAGTTAAACGTTCTTTTGAAATTTTTCCTCCAGTACATATCTCATTTTTGAACGCCATGGTTTTTTTTTTTTTTATTATTGATCTATTTTTTTTTACAACCCTGCATCATAGGCCATTAGTTACAGTTTTTTTTTTGTGATACTTTTGTTACATAATTATATTTACATTTATATTTACATTATATTTGTTCTATTAAATTAATTGATTTTAAAAAATTAAGTATTTTCCTGTTTTGAGCGGGATCCGGACCGAGTAGTGAATCGAGTGTTTCTGTAATGTTGAAGTTTATTCGTTCCTGTTGCCATGGTTTTATCAGGTAGAACTCTATAAAACAATCCCGTTTCATCTGCATTGAAAATATTGCATTCTGCGTAATTTGCTATAATTTTGGGTATTTTTGATTTCCAGTTATCGGCGGCCTCTTCATAAACACTTGCTTCTTCACCGAAAACTGATTTAAAAGAATTATTATTTCTTTTCCGAAATTTTTCAAGCCAGCCATTTATAGAGCCTTTAAAATCAAATCCGTGAATCTCAGCGATTTGCTTACTTTTTTCTTGAAGCATCGGTCCTGAAACAGAAAGATTTTTGTTTCATAATTTTGAAAACCAGTTTAATACTTCATTGTCGATTACAGACGTTTCTGTTTTTTGTAGCTTTGTCCATTTCCGTTTCTCTTCTCCATTTTCAACCCAAGTTTTGTAAAGAACGTCTTTATTTGCTATAATATCCGCAATTTGTGTTTTACTAACACTAAATTTATCTGCTAATGAATTAACTCCCATATTTGTATTTGATGTTCGAAATTCCAGAATGACAATTTTTTCTTTTAGAGTTAATCATTTTCTTTTGCTGGCCATAGCGCATTACAATAAACGTTTGTATATTGGCATCACAAACACAACTAAACGTTATTTAGAGGTTTTCCTATACATAAATAGTGAAAGTGTCCCCGTCCCCGAAAAAACGACCGCTATTCGGAGGTGTCCGTTAAGGGAGGTTTCGCTGTATTTCAATAATAAGCGTTTATTCAGATTATTTAAAAGATAGGTCGTTCAATTTTATTGATCAGTGGTGAGGATTATTACATTTTTATTAGATTCGTTACCACATTTTATTTTCATTAGATATTAATTAGATTTTTTAATTTTTAAAGATTCTTACACCACATCCGTTAACGGCAAACGCGTTTTAACTGCCAACACCATGCCAGCTGTTAGGGCAAAAAAGACACGGATGGATATGGTGAAGACCACCGAGTAAGTCGAGATTTCGTCCTCGGCAAGCAGAAAAATAGTTTGGTACTATGCCAAAAATATTGATAATATTCAAGTTTATCATGAATTCCTCCGCTCGCTCATGCCTGAGATAACACAATTATTAAAAACAAATATTCAACAAGGGTCAAAAAAATTTAATTTGAAGCTCAAGCTGACATATAACCGACCAAACGTGGCTAATTCATCGGAGAATTCAAGACCTCGGGGGTCGAAATTTTTCCTGATAGTAACATTGTTGAGATTTTAGAGAGGGCGTACATGAAGTTGATGACAGAGGCAGAGGAGTACAAATCGAGATGGAGTGAATTTAACAAGGAGAGTATAGATGGACTATTGTTGGCGGTATATAAATATACACCAATGAGAGGGTCCTCATATGTATATACAGCTGCCGAAATGTATTGACAGGAAACGGGGCACAATACATTTTCAGAATACAGATCAAGAGTGTTTGAAGAGGGCAAATTCTAGAGACATGTGGCATCCAATTTATCGGATAAATATAAATCTCATATTGGGGAATTAATAGTCATCATGAGGACAAGGACAATTTCAGTGGTATTAAATTCCCTATGCCTCTGTCAGATATCACTAAATTTTAGAAAGATAATAACAACGTTACTGTAAATGTTTACGGAGTGAAAGAAATTCCAGCCACCACTCAAATACCCGACACATGAAGACGTGTATCCGTTACTTGTAATTGATGAGGAGAATACCAACCATTTCGACTTGTTGCTTTTAACGGACGGTAACAACTCCCATTAAATACGTGTACGTATAAAATTTTTCCCTTCTCATATGCAAGCAGAAAACCACGCACGATGGGCCTGTCGTGTTCTGCAAGAGGTGTTTTACGAGTTTTGATGATAGGCCAAGGAGGTATAAGTTGAGTGGACGCGAAGCACTGGAGCAGCATAAGCTGATTTGTGGGGCGCACATGCCTATATTACCAGAGATGCCTAAGGAGGGTGATTGTGTTGAATTTAAAAATGGAAAAACACGCAGATTTTGAGTCACTGCTGATAAAGACAGATGAGGAGAAGGGTAAAAGTACGAAGATAATACAGGATCACCCGGCAATGGGGTATGGATTTTTGGTGAAGGCAAGCGATGACGTACCAGTGGCACTTTTGGAGGAGTATGAGATACCAATGGGGCCGGTAATATACAGAGGAGATGAGGACCATAGGACGTGGCGGAACATTTTGTAGAAACGATAGTTGAGGTGGCCTAGAAAATCGAGGATCTAATGAATACAAATATACCTATAACCATGACTGAGTGCGAAGAAAAAACACATCAAGAGTAAACCGAGTGTAATTTATGTAAAAGTATAGCCAGCAGTGGTATTCTGTAACTCGATAAGGTAGTGTTGAAAGTGAAGCTTGACGGACTAATGATGTTAGCATTAATATAATAAGTAATAACACGACAATATGATTATGTATAAGTATAATATATAATAACGTACAACTGGACAATTAAACTGTGACTATACACACACACCGCGTACACTCGGTATGACAGCGTCTGTGCAAGTGATTATTACATACATCAAAGGCCCTATTTATATGAACAATCGAGGCCATCCCGTATCCGTATATAATATAGAAAGCGATAGTAAAGGTGTTACACAGCTATATCGTAACTGCATAAGTATCTATTAGAAAACGACATTGTACACGCACGTGTGTTTACATGGTTTGAATACTAATATTAATTGTATATTTCAACACCCTCCCTCAATTAATAATTTCTTTAATTGTAGTCACTCCTATGGCTGACCGCAACTTCTCGAATCGTTCCTTAACCAAAGGCTTGGTTAGAATGTCCGCAATCTGGTCCTCTGTTCCAATGTACTGTAGTTGGAATTGTCCTTCTTCGTATTTCTCCCGTATGAAATGATATCGTACGTCTATGTGTTTTGTCCTCTTATGAAACTCCGGATTCTTAACTAAACGAATAGCACTCTGATTATCAATGAATAATACTGGTTGTTTATCACCTGTTTTTGATAAGCTTATTATCAACCGCGTAATCCACATGATCCCTTTTACAGCTTCACTGGCCGAAATATATTCAGCCTCGGTCGATGACAATGATACACAATGTTGTCTCTGCGATGTCCATGAAATTATGCTCGACCCGTATCTGAATAGAAATCCTGACGTTGAACGTCGTGTCTGAACGTCACCTGCGTAATCTGAATCGCTAAATATTTCTAATGACAATTGTGTATTATGATTAAAATACAAGCCATAATTAAATGTTCGTTTGACATATCGTATAATCCGTTTTACCAAGTTCCAATGAGCTTTAGTTGGTTTTGCTAAGTAACGACTAGCAAAGTTTACTGCATATGCTATATCTGGTCTCGTTACCTGCGATAAAAACAGTAAGCTACCTACTGCCTGCCTATAAGGTATTTCTTCACTTAATATCTCCGATTCTTCCTTTTGTTCAATAGTATGTGATTTGTCTATCGGAATTGAAAGTTCCTTGGCGTCCAGCATATTAAATTTATTAATTATGCTACATGCATAATTTGTCTGATGCACAAATAATGAACCATTTTTCATTAAGTTTACCTGCATACCTAGAAAATATTCTAAGTTTCCCTTTTTAACCTCAAACTCTTTCTCCAAGTTCGTTAAAAGTTTCTCTATTATCTCTTCATTATCTGCCGCGATTAAACCATCGTCAACAAATATTGCAAGAATAATTTGGCTGTTATCAGCTTTGAATACACATGCATCCGCTTCGGTACATTGTAAACCAAATGCATTCAAAAAGTTCTTAAAGCGTATATTCCAACATCTTGGACTTTGTTTTAAGCCATACAAACTTCGCTGAAGTTTACATACTTGATTTGAGCCATCTTCGTAACCTGGTGGTTGTACCATGTATATTTCTTCCTGTAGTTCCCCGTACAGAAATGCTGTCTTGATGTCGAATTGTCGTAATATTAACTTTTCCACAGCTGCTACTGCGAATATCGCCCTAATTGATTCGTATCTGACCACTGGCGAAAATGTTTCATGGTAATCTATACCGTATTTCTGTGAACAACCCTTAATGACCAATCTGGCCTTAAATTTATCTATACTACCGTCAATTTTATATTTGGTTTTGAACACCCATGCATTTCGTAATGCAACTTTATCCTGTGGCAAATCGACTAGAGTCCAAGTCTGATTTTCGTGTAATGAATTAATTTCGTCGTTCATAGCATTATTCCATTCATTTTTGTTTGACCCAGTAATTGCCTCATCATAATTCAATGGACTGACACAGTTAGCAATAAAAGTCTGAACATTATACCTGTCCGGCTTCTTAAGTGTATTCCTGTCACGTAGAACCATAACATTTCTATCATCGACTATGTTTTCGTCCTTCTCACGCACGCCCGTTGAATTAATTTGAGTGTCTGTAAACTCTAATGTGTCTGCAATTACATTTTCATAATTATTACATTCGTCTTCGAATATAATGTCTCTGCACACGGATATTTTATTTGTTTTCGAATACCATACACGATAACCTTTCGTGCTGTTCGAATATCCAACAAATATTCCTTTTTCACTTTTTGGATCCCATTTCTGACGTTTTTGCTTTGGTATGTGTGTATATACCGCAGTACCAAAAACTCGTAAATGTTTAATATCTGGCACGACTTTATAATATAACTCGTAAGGTGGCTTACCAATCTGTGAACTCGTTCCGGTTAGATTAAGTGTATAAACCGCTGTGTTCACAGCTTCTGCCCATAATGACACGTCAAGATTTTTCGCACATATCATTGTCCTGGCAGCTTCTACGATTGTTCTGTTATCACGCTCGACTTTCCCGTTTTGTTCCGGCGTATATGCTACCGTAGTTTGGTGTCGTATGCCATATTTCTGTAGAATACCTGTAATATCCTTGTTTACAAATTCTAACCCATTATCTGTCCTTAATATTTTGACTTTAGATCCTGTTTCTGTTTTAACACTTTTTATAAATGTTTCCATAATATTTTTTACTTCATATTTATTCTTAATAAAATATACCGTTCTGTAATGTGAGTAGTCATCTCTAAATAATAAAAAATATTTTGACATACCGATAGAGTCCCTCTGCATCGGTCCACATAAATCTGCATGTATTAAATCGCCGACGTATATAATATTCGGTCTCACTTTTACTGAACGATTGACGGTGTTGTTTCCCGATTATGCAGTCGCTGCATACAAATTGATCGTCCTTGGCTGAATAATCAATATTATGTTTTGCCAAACAATTCCTCACGTATTGAATATTCTGGTGCGCTAAACGCTTATGCCATACTTCTAATCGTTTTTCTACTGCAATGTTCGCATAACATTCAGCTTTCGATGGTGCTTCAACTTTGATCTGTAATTCAAACAACCTACCGCATCTTGTGCCTATGCATACAGGAATCCCGTTTCTTTTGAACACACACGTTTTATTGTCTGACGTTAGTTCTAAACCTTTGTCTAACGCTGACCCGCACGAGAATAAATTAAATTTTAATCCCGGCACGTGCAATACATTTGCCAAGTAATTTCTATTCCAATTACCGTTCACGTATGATAATATATTAATATTACCTTTTCCTGTTGCATATAGATTTGTTCCGTCACCTATTGTTACCTGTTGTGTATATTTCAATGGTTCATAACTTGTAAACCATTCTAGGTTCGCGCTCATATGATCCGACGCGCCTGAGTCTAAAACCCACGTATCTGTTGTAGTTTCATTTATCCTTGACTCGCTTACAAATGCATTTAAATTTGTACCTGTAGTACCGGTTTTCCCACCTTTCATACTACTTAGAAAATTCTTACAGTTTCTTTTATAATGACCAATTTTACCACAGTAATAACATTTAACATTACTTTTATTAGTAAATTGTTTTTTACCTTTACCATAACTGCCGTTTTTTCCATCGGATCTGTTTTGAAATTTGGCTGGAAATGCACTCGATTTCTCTTGTTCACCAACTTCACCTTTGATCTGGATAACCCGTGATTCTTCAATCAACAACCGACTAGTTAAATTATTTATATTTTTACTTCCCGTTGGGACTGAATCCCAAGCACTGTAAAAATGATTATATTCTTTTGGTAATGTCATTAGTATTTTTGTCATAACCATGTTATCCGTAACTGGTTCACCCGCTACTCTCAGTTTCCTTCCTAAATTGACCAATTTAGAAATATGCGTCGACATGTCATCTGTCGACTCCTTTGAATAACTGAAAAATTGTTGTTGAAGCAAATGTATACTTGCCTCAGACTTCTGCTCGTAAATACTCAGCAGTTTCTCCCACATTTCCAATGCAGTCTCACAGTTAATCAAATATTGTAATGGACCATCGTCCACTGAGGTAACTATTATTTTCTGACATTTACCGTCCGCTTTTTGCCAAGCGTTTGTCTGCCTTTGCCAACGTGTCTTGGCATCCTCGTCGGTCTCTCCTGCCGACTTTTTTATAGGTAGACTTGGTTTCGTCCATTCACCTGAAACTATCTCACCTACTTCCAAGGCATTTAGAATGACCTTCATCTGGAATTTCCATAACGACCAGTTTTCCGCACATAATTTTGTTATCTTCACCGTGTCTTCCATGACCGATGATTTCCCGTATACTTGACCTGTATAACAATTTATAACAAAACTTTACCTATGTACACTGTTCCGCCGTTTTTCCGAAATCCAGGATATCTCCGACTGGTTGTAGTTTTCTGCGTTAATACAAATATAAAAATACTTCGATCACGAATCCACTAGACTGTTTGTCTTGGTTATTGACTGGGCCCATAACCTGTTGAAAGTGAAGCTTGACGGACTAATGATGTTAGCATTAATATAATAAGTAATAACACGACAATATGATTATGTATAAGTATAATATATAATAACGTACAACTGGACAATTAAACTGTGACTATACACACACACCGCGTACACTCGGTATGACAGCGTCTGTGCAAGTGATTATTACATACATCAAAGGCCCTATTTATATGAACAATCGAGGCCATCCCGTATCCGTATATAATATAGAAAGCGATAGTAAAGGTGTTACACAGCTATATCGTAACTGCATAAGTATCTATTAGAAAACGACATTGTACACGCACGTGTGTTTACATGGTTTGAATACTAATATTAATTGTATATTTCAACAGGTAGCTTAAAGACAACTTTTGGTTCGTTAAGCTAACGGAAATTCTCTTATCGAATGTAATCGATAAAAGTGATTCTGTACTACAGTTATTCGTTAACCTAACAACTATTTTCGTTAAAACGGTCGATAGTAAAAATAAAATATCGTTAACTTAATACACACATCAAGACCCCTCGATAATACTTACCGGGGATGGATAAGAGCAATAACGTCATATTTTGTGTTATCATTGATTTACTATCGTAGTTATTTACAATTTTCAAAATTTCAATATTGAATTTAGATCTCGTGAACTAATGTGAAGTAATTATTACAAGTATGACTTTTATCTTAGATAGGCATGGCTCTAGAATTTTTAAGGTGGGAACTTATGGTGTTAGAAGAAAGAGTTCGTTTACAAGAAAGGCGTATTGAAATAAGGGTTTTGAGAGATGAACAAAATCCTATTGATCTCCCTCTCGAAGAATTTATATTTATGTTCTGCATAAGTCAGGAATTAGAATTCGACGTCATAAATATTATTAGGCCTTTATTCCAAAGTCAACGTTCTTCAGGGTTATCTCCAGAAGTGCAAGTAAGTTAATTTAATTTCAATGCTTTGATTTGACTAAATTTTTGATTTTGATTTAATTTAATATTAATGTTTTGTTTCAGTTCCTAGTTACTGTTCATTTCTATGCTCAAGGTAGTTATCAAAGAGGTTTGGGTAGTTACTCTATCCTCAACATAAGCCAGCCATATGTGAGTAGGTCCATCAGTATTGTCACAAATGCTATAAACCAGTGTCTTTTGAGCCAGTGGGTAAAATTTCCAATGACAGCTTCTGAAAGACAGAAAGCCAGAGAAAAATTTGAAGCAGCACCCCAACCTTTTGAAGGCACTTTAGGAGCGATTGATTGAAAAATTTTCCAGATGCTAAATTTAGATGTTGGAGCATATAATCAACCAAATACTCAATTTGGTCATTATTTCTTCGGCCTTGCCTCTTTCTTTTGATGGGAGGTCTACTATTACTAGACATAATTTTAAAAACGAAAAAGAACTTTAAGAACTTAAAGATTTGACCGAACAAGACTTATCAACAACAGACAAATTAGAAAAAATTACTATTTTTTATTTTGCAATGTTCATATAAGTAATAATAAGAAAAGTAGCTTATCACCAATCATCAGTATATTTTTTGATTGATCAATTTTATGAAAGTCTGAATTATTTGATAAGGTTAACGAAATTGTCGATAGCACAAAAACCATTTTTGTAACGAAAAATTACGAATAACTGATGATACAGAATCGTATTTTCGTTAACGAAATTTGATACATAACGTGCAACTCAAAAAGCACTCGTTAACGGTGATAAAGTTAGAGATCATGACCATCTGACGGGCAAATGTAGGCAGACCTCGTGCTCAAGGTGTAACTTGGAGTTACAAAAGCTAAATTTGTCCCAGTATTATTCCATAATCTCTCTAACTACGACTCTCACTTCATAATCATTGAACTTGGTTATGATACCGTTGGTTATCAACGTTATCCCGAACAGTGAGGAGAAATTTATATCTTTCTGGAAATATATAATTAGTACCTTCACTGTTCGGTTTATCGATATGTTCAGATTTTCGAGTTTTTTTCCATGGCTGAAAACTTGATTACACCTGAACTAGATAACTTCTATTTTGTCACCGGAGATATGCCGCTCATTACTCGAAAGAAGGTGTACCAGTACGAGTACACGGATAGTTGGGAGCGGCTGGAAGAGACAAGATTACCGAGCAAGACGAGTTTTTATAGTACGTAACGGAGGCCGGGATAAAGGAGAGGGAATTTGACCATGTGAAGGAGGTCTGGGACGACTTCGGGTTGAATGCGTTGGGCGAGTACAACGATTTGTATCTCAAAATCGATGTGCTGCTATTGGCGGAAGTGTTTGAGAATTTCAGAGACCTGTGTATGAAGACGTACAACATGGACGCCACCCATTATTTTACTGCCCCAGGACTCAGCTTTGATGCAATGTTAAAGTTAGGGAAAAAGTGTAAGTTGTTGGATGAATACGACATGTTATTGATATTTGAGAACGGTCAGTATATTATTTTTATTTTTAAAATGTGTATATAATAATAATCTTATATATATATTTTTTTTAATAGGTATGGGTGGTGGATTGGTGCAAGCGAGTAGGAGGTACGAAAAGGCAAATGATGTAAAGACCCCGGATTATGATAAGACAAAGGACAAATTGTGGATTATATATCAGGACTGTAAGTATATATATTTTTTATTTTTTTTTCAAAACTTTAATATTTTTTGAATTTTATAGGTAACAACTTGTATGGATGGGCGGTGTCTCAGTATGGTGGATTCAACTAGGTTGAACCCAACTTGAATGGATTGAGTGATTTGGATGACACCTCTCCCTAGGACGAGTTTACGAGGTGGGTGTAACATACCCACGACACCTGCATGACGGAAAAAATGACCTCTCTTTCCTCCCGAAAAATTGTATTTCACGTGGATCTAAAATGTGAAAACAGATGGTGACATTCGAAAAGGAGACTAATTATATTGTACATTACCGAAACTTGCAGCAGGCCATTAAAAACGGTCTTATAGTTGAGAAATTAAATATTTATATTTTATAATATTTTAAACAGATTTTTAACATTTTTCTTATTTTTACAGGTACACAGAGTTAACCAATTCAGCCAGCCAGATTGGCTGGCGAAATATATAGATTTAAACACTGGGATGAGGAAGAAGGCGAGGAATGCATTTGAGAAAGACTTCTTTAAATTAATGAACAACTCTGTATTTGGTATGTCACTTTATACTTTTTTTCTATTAAACATTTTTACGAACGTTATTCTTCCAGGTAAAACAATGCAGGCAAAACGGAAGGAAATGAAGATGGAGTTAGTGTCATGTGAGAGGAGCTTGCAAAAAATGATCAATAAGAGTACATTTCAGTACTGTACCTACTATACTCTTTTCCACGAGAGAACGGTACCGGCGGCCGACCAAAACGCGTCCGCCGCAGCGCATCCCCCACCAACTATCAGTTGTAAGCGTGATCACGTGGTCGTCCAAGCACCAATCGAATAATTTTACATGCGCGAAACGGTACCGTTCTCTCGTGGAAAAGAGTATAGGTACAGTAAAACCTAAACACAGTCACTCTAGAGAATAAGATGATAACATTTGATAAACCCATATATATTGGTAAATACAAACTTTTTAAAGTATATAATATAAACTTTTATCATACATTTATTAACACAATTTTTTTTTTCTACAGGATTTGCAGTGCTCAACATCAGCAAAACTTAAATATATGACTACCATTATAATGTCATGCAGAGGCATTATGGAGATAAAATAGTACACTGATACAGGTAAATATATTAAAATTATTCTCGTGTATATGCATAATATATTAATATCATTATTACAGATTCACTAGTGTATCACATCGAAACTGAAGATTTTTATGCAAACTTGGCTGCTAATCGCAACTTGCTGGAACGGATGGACACTGCTAACCTGCTCAGTGACCATCCGTGTTATATAGCAGATAGGAAGAAGTCCTCGGGATACTTTTCCGATGAAGTCGATGCCTTCAGTATTTATGCGGGACTAGAGGATGAGGATAAAGATGAAGAAGACAGAGTAGGGAGGAGAAAAACAAGGCAGCATGTGGTTAAAAACCACCTGACATTGGAACATCATAGGAAGTGTTTGTTTGAGGAAGATGGATTGGAGCCTTGAACTGAGAATGTATCGATTAGATCATTCAAACATCAACTCGTTACAATCAAGACTAACTAAAAAGATGACATACAACAGTTATGATGAAAAAAGAGTGGTGCTAAATGATAAAGTACATACATTGGCCCTTGGTCATTATAGTATAGAGTAAGTTTTTAAATAATTATATATATTTTTAAATATTGTACTGATTTTACTTTTTAATTTTGTAGGGAAGATGAACCCGAGGACGAATGACCAGAATACTTGACTATGAGGTAGATGCTGAAGGACGGAAATGGACTGATGTAGATAAAGATTTTATGAGAGTGCTTCTTCATCAGAAGACTGAATAATACTATTTTAAAAACTGTATATGTTTTAAATTTGTGAAATTCATTTCACATTTTTAGTTATTCCGTTTTAAATGTATATTAATAATGATAATATATATTAATAATTTTAATGAGTTCAGCGTTCACTACTGTACACGGAATGACGAAATCGAAAATTGTTTTGTTTTTATTCAACGACGACGATGACGATAACGAACGACGACAAAATGCGAAATGCCATGCTACCACAGAATAAAATATAATTAATGTACATTGCCGCCGCCGACGACTACAATGCTACTGTACAGCAGTAGACGTAGGAGTAGTGGGGGTTATACCGTCGGCAGCCGGCGTCGTCGATGAATGCCGCTATGGCGCTATGTAACAATACGGCAAACTTAATACTTCTAATAACTATTTAAATTGTTAATTTTTTGGACTTTTCTCTTTTGATGGCTCATCTGCACACCTAGTACTTGCGTTAGAAAAAGAAATCATGAAAATCGGTTCAGTAGAAGTGTAGAACTTCAGATATAACTGTCATAAGAAATCGCCTCACGTTTCAATAATATATTAAGATAAAGATAAGTATCAAACCCAAAACGATATCACCCTTTCGCTATCTTTACAAAATATAACAATAAATGTAAGACTCTCGCGGTACCAACATGTCACACAAAAATTTTAAATTGTATATATGACAAATCGCCCGAACAGTGCTCTTGCAAATATATATGTTTGAAATTAGTTTCATCTTGTTTGGACAATACTATTAGATTTTTATTAGCACGTATCAATTGTTTAGCCACTTTTGAAACGAATGTCTCTTCGCAGGAAAATTTTTTTGTCAGATCCATATCCGTGACGTCACTGTTATCTATGCACGTCTCTGTGATACTATTCTGTATTATTAGCAATAATATAATAATATTAATATCATTGATTAGATTTTTCGTCTTTTTAATAATTTAAATAATTTTTTTGTTTATTATTATTAATGAATTATTATAATGTTTAAATGTGAAGTTTGCGATTCAGATTATAATTCTATATCCGGCTTAAATAAGCACCATAGGATTAAACATGAAAATGTACCGAAAAAAAACCTGTTAATAAGAGCAATATATATTTTTGTAATGACTGTGAAGATTCATTTTATTTAAAGGCAAATTTGATTAAACATGTCAAAACTCATTTAAATGGTCAACGGTTAAACGGCTGCATACTAGTTGCGGTCATGACGATTTTTGAGATAAACGGATATAACAGTTGCGGTCACGCCAATTTAGGTAATATCTTAGTTGCGGTCATAGCTTTATTATACTCCAATTCTTCCATAACACGAACAACCAATGCATGCGAAAGCTTTCATTCAAAGCTCAATAGCATGTTTTACCACTCTCACCCTAATATTTTTATATTTATTGACGCTTTAAATGAAATTCAAACGAATGGATATTTAAAAATGAATTGTACAAAAAACAGTCGTGTTAATAAAAAGTCAATAGAAAAAGAGCATTTTTTAGCGCAACAAATACAGTATTATGAAGAAGGCGAAATAAATCGGCTTGAATTTCTAAAGTCGATTTCCTTTAAATTTATACCAACAAAATTTTAAAATTTACACAATTTATATAATAATAATTATTTGACATTATTATACATATTATATTATATTATACTTTGACACAAGTTTAAACATAAGTATCAACATTTTTAACCATACATACACAATAAATAATAGTGTAGACAGTCCTAAGTCTGTTATCTTTTCGATATAAATGGGAAGGAAAATGTTGATTTGATGTTTGATATTAATTTCATATTTAATTATTATATAAACTATATTATATTATATTATTTAGTACACTTAGTTATTATTATTTGAGTAATAATATGTAACTATACTAGTATGTAACCTTTTTGTTGGGTGACCGCAACTAGTATGTAACCTTTTTGAGGGGTGACCGCAACTAATATGTAATTTTTGATTATGACCGCAACTAGTACACACCGGGTTAAACATGTTATGTTCATTTGCATATTGTACCAAGTCATTTTTTACAATGGCGTGATTAATTGAACATTAATTAAATGAATATTGGTATATTATGGTGTTAATATGAATAGCATTTCATATTCATCTTCAGTAAAGGCATTTCTATTGAAAGGCCATATTCCAGCCACCAAAAAACCATTTGTAAGGTTTTTTTGGTGTAGCTGAATTTACAATAGCGTTGATAGTAACAGAAGGCACAACATAAATTTAAAATCTTTTACCTCAATTGGTTTTCATCCAAGAATCCATTTCATTATTTATTTATTTTTTAAATGGACCAAACACAGATGTGTCAAGTGGCTGGAGTTTGTGGGAACAATGTGGAGGGAACGATAATAACACAATACCAACTTCTCTGCAGTAATCTATGACAGGTAAATACAAATGTGATTCATGGTTATCCAAGGGTACTAGGACTTTATTTTCCTGTGTACAACGTACATGTTTGGTAAAATGTTGCATAAACATCAAAAATTATTGAGTGGCGCTACACCACTTATACGGGTCGACGTGCTCTACACAGTAAATACTACGCTTTTTACACCGTAGTTCGTGAGAGCGTCGAATGACTGATGGGTAGTGACCACGGCTTTAGATAGAATGGTTGCACATCAGGCTATACTACGCAATGGTAGACCGCGGTGTACGACAGTTCTTATCTAAAATACGAATAAGTGAAATACTACTAACGCTCCCTGCGGTTGTTAATTGGAATTACAAATTACAATATTATAATATTTACATTACCCATATTCCCATAAGAATACTATATTGATGATGTTTATGTAAGTAACTAGATAGCGCTATAACTTTTAACAGATTTTTGATAAGAACAATTAGTGATCATAAGATAATGACTCGTTGTGCAACCATTCTATTTAAAGCCGTGGTGGTGCCACTTACCTGATACTGGGTGTTCTGGTCCAAGGAGTGGTAGTAGCGGTCGGCAGTGGCTCCTTGGCAGCGGCAGACTTGAATCGGCGGCGGCAGACTGGTCGCGTTGTCGGCGTACTTAGTTTTGTGGAGGCGAAAAAACGTTTAAGGCTCAGTCAAACACAAAGCGGTTTGTCCGCGCGGACACTGTAAAATAATACAACCACGAGGACTGTCAGCCACGGACAGCGGACCCGTACACCATGGCAGACCGCTTTCTGTTTGACCGAGCCTTTAGTGGAGATATTCGTTAGCGGGCACCACGGACTAAGATATAATGGCCTAGAAACGACGGCGGGTGACGGGAGACGGCCCGCAAAAGTTTCCTCTGTTATCAACACTCATAACCGGATGTTTTAGCGCTACCAGTGGTTTAATTTGGCATCACAATTTGTACCTCAGTCCGTGTTTTATACAGATGGTGCTGTAAACTCTTAATTATCATTGCGACCCCCTGAATTTTACTCTTGAATATACTTTAGAGGCCACTGATAAGCTACTCATTTTCAGCCCATTATATCTTAGTCCGTGGTACTGCTAAGCTTTTAACTGTAGCCAGGTCCTACGAATATACCACTAATGTATCTCCTCTTTACTGGGATGATATATGCTGATTTTCTTAGCGACAATGACCCATATTTGTGTACCATTGCGCTTACTAAACCCTATAGCAATACTGATCTGTCACTACACTCTTTTGTTTAATTAATAAGTGTAAGTGACATCCGTTTGTGGTGTAAATTGGTTTTACTTATTTGCGTGAGTAAATGTTAAATTCCATTCATCATAATATAACTTTTATAGGTCTTTTTGTCTCTTCTCTCGACAATAATTTGTGTCGATTTAAACGATGATCCAACACGCGCTATCTGTTGTCTCGTATTTGCGTACCATTGTGCGTTTTCGACGTAGTTGGTAACTCGGAGAGCGACTAGAAGCGCGTTGTAGTTTATTATAACAGGTGACTAATTGCAGATATGTGGAGTGTGTTTGTGACGTTTGTCCCGTAACACCCCCAACTGGATCCGTGACTGGTCAGGCTTAAGGAGTTGGTTGCAGTCGTCCGTAAAATTATAAGTTCTTACCGTGAGTGATTGCCTATTATCCGTCAAGCCAGTGTGTATGTTAAGTTGTCTATCCAACTAGTTTTAGGCGTTTTTAACATTCTGTATATAAGTTCTCGGTCATAAACGAGTGGTCCTTCGGGCAGCCCCTCCTCTTTTCTAGGACGCATACAAAGTATATTTTATGATATATTTAAATTTTCATTTTTTTTTTACTATATGTATTTTATAGTACAGTAGGTTGAATTAATTTTTTCCAAAACATTGCATTTGAAAATGTGTAATGAATAATATTTTTGAATTATTTATTCTTCGTT
Source organism: Macrosiphum euphorbiae (assembly GCA_949089665.1). NCBI lineage: Eukaryota > Metazoa > Arthropoda > Insecta > Hemiptera > Aphididae > Macrosiphum > Macrosiphum euphorbiae. The sequence continues at coordinate 60,262,441 of CARXXK010000002.1, forward strand.
TAAATATATATTTTTTTCCAAATTTAAACTTAAAATGTCAAAAAAAAAATCAGTGGGTATAGTTTCTTTAGAATTTTGTGTTACAGTATTCCAGTAAGATTAACGTAAAAATTTATCTATCCTGTGGTAATATTATACTAATAACTTGCAAGTGTGATAACAGGGGAATCATACATTCAAATAGCCGGATAAGGTTCTAAGTCTAGGGGATAAGCCCCTAGACTAGCACCATAACGGCAGACGCCTGCATGTAAATGATAACAAAACTATAAAACATAATATCATCGTCAGCAAAGTTGTTGAACATAGGTAGGTATCTGTATTTTACTAAATTAAACAAGAAAATGGTCCATAATAAAAGGTTTCCAATTCACCTGGCAGTCGTTGAAAGGTCAATAAAATTAGTGGGGCATAAAGAAATGTGACTAGAAATGTTACTCGCAATAATTTATTAGTTTATATATATTTCTTTAGCTCAACATTTATTGATAAAACAGAAACTAACAGTAACTACTGGCACTTTGAGAAAAATAACAGAGTTGGCTCCAATATTCGTGACAGCGAAAACAGACCTATAGAGAGTTTTGTTTTTGGATTTAGTGAAGTAGGAACATAACAAAAAAAATTTAAGGTCTACTACTTGCAATGTCTATTACAGTAAACGGAAAATTGGTACGGTCTATTTTGTTTCGAATAAAAGAAATTAAATAGGGTTAATATTGGTACTATAAAATATTTTATTCATACAGTTTTCGAAATATTATGACACTTTTTGAACTATTTATAACCATTAAAAAATGTCGAGTATAATAAATTAGTTTTTTTTTTAATTATTGTCGATAAAACATTTTTTTCTCTTTCAAAAACCTTGAAAATGGAATACCTTATAAATTGTTTTTGATGGAAATTAAAAAAAAAAAATTTAGCGCACATCCACATCAATTTTAAATGTTAAAATGTTAAAATTCATTATAATCACGAAAATTTTTCAAATTATTTCGAGTTAGTAATGTAGATAAACTTCTAAGATTTTAAAGCTTTATACAAGACTCCCCTTAAATTTTTCCATGTTCAACAAAAATAAAAGTTTCTGGAAAATCAAATTAATTTTGTACGAGCTTTTGAAGTTAGACATGATATTTACCCGTAAATTAACAAATTCTCATTAAACGACTTTCTTATTTTGTCGTTATTCAAAAATTATTAACAGAAGGTACTTGAAATTTTGAAAAAAATCATTATTTAATTGTTGTATATACATGATAACATTTTCAAAATATTTTGAATTGTTTTGATTTATTTATGGACATTTTAAATTTTCTATTTTTTTGGTTTTTTATTCTATACATTTCAATAAAATGTTATTTGTTGGGTCAAAAATCTTTAAAATTTAATACAAGTTTCTTAAAATTTATTATAATATAGCAGTTAATGAATATTAAAGATCCATAAGCACGATTTTTTTATTTTATAAGTATTTAAAGTTCAATGTTGACAAAATGTATCAAAATCTCGAAAATGTTCAAATTAGTTATTTTACTAAAAAAAGGTGGGCAAGTGGATACCACTCTGTGTACAATAGTTGTCCGTTGTCGAGTATGTCGTTGTAATAGACGTGTTATATTTGAATTCAGTAATAAATAATTGTATACGATAAAAACAATTCTGAGCGATTCTGAGATGTTGTGTAAACCTAGAGCATTATTGTATAAATACTAAATTTCAATAGTTCAGAAAAACATATTATATAAAAATCAAAAATATCTTATAGGTAGCTACATAAATAGTGTGACTTTCCACTGAACTTTTTATTTTCGATAGAGGTAGACAAACTTGTTAGGAACTGCCTATTAACATTTCTTATATTAGCTATTAAACGAAACACTTTTATGATTTTTTAACTGAAAAAAAAAAAAAAAAATGAAAGTTGGAATTTGATAATTTACCGCTGAATATTAAATAAATCGTACAAATCACCAGTTCAAAAAATAAAAAAATATAAACAATTAGTGTTACTTTTAAGTAAACTTTTTTTTGTTGGTTATAGGTAGAAAAACTTATGTCAAATGTTCTATTAAATATTTAATCTTGGCTATGAAAAAATAAACTTTGATGAATTTGGTCAAAATTTGAACTTTAAATGCACAATGCACATAAAAATAATTCGATCTTTAATATTTTTTGATCACGCCTGCACTGAAAGTCAAGCGTTGGAAAAAGGCCCTTTTTCCGTCCACGGGTGGTAAAGTGGAAATCTCCAAAAGTATACTGAGCGCACATATCACGCGTATCGTCTGCATAACCAGACTCTAAAGATATACCCCAGTCTTTACAAAACATAAACTTTTGGCTACATCTCATATTTATATTATAACCTCCTTGCATGACGCGCAAACATTTTTCTGAAATTGTTTTCGTATAATAATTTAGTTGTTGCATAGATTCATAATTCCGTGATTACATTTATTTTATTCTTATTTATTTTAATAAAATAATAATTATTTATACTGAAATCTATACCTTTGTCCTTACAAAACATAAACTTTTGGTTACATTTTACAGTCATATTATAGCCCGCAATTGCGACTGAAATAGCTCACTTCCCGCCATTGCCATACAATATCCTATTAACTTTCATTAATTACACTTATAAGGAACCTAGAATTACATTTTCAAGCTTTTTACTTAGCAAAAAAGTTTTTATCGAGAAAAAATTTCTCAAGGCTATAACTAGCTATAACTATCTATAACTAGCTCAAACAGAGTCAAAATATTTAGATTTTTGAAGATGATACTATTTATTTAAAATACTCAAATTATAATTATTTGGGGGAAATGCCAAGAGTTTAAGTTCCATAAAAAAAATAAAATCGTATTTTTCAAAAATTGGTTTTGCTTAAAAATAACACTTTTTTTGATTTTCTTGACGCTTTCTAATACTATGTGGAAATTTGACCTCCTAAAAGTACCATCTAGATTCACTTATCTATCAGATTAGATGCTGATCTCGAAAATTGAAGCATTTTTACAACTCAAAATGTTGACTTCAGACCGAAAAACAACACACATCATTGTTCAATAGAATCTTTCGCTCAGAATCTAAAAGTAACATAAAACTTTGAATAATATTTTTTTAAAGTGAAATTTAAATTAATTAAGTACCACTTTTAGAAGATCTTTTTCATAATATTATAAAAATATAAATGTTATCTGTTTTATTTCCAGGAACAAAATTTAATTAAACAGAGTTTAAATTTTCGGAATCATGCATAGTAAACGTTTTCGGAAAATTGGTACGGTTGTTTTTGAACGTAGAATATTGTTAGTGAAAATTTCATTTATCTAAGGTTATATTTTTTTTAGTTTTGCTCTAAAACAAAATTTTTGTTTGGTATTGGGTAAAAATATAAATTTTCCCTTCATTTTAGATTATGAGTGGAACGATGAATGTATTGATTTTACAATGATGTGTTTTTTTTTTTGTGTCTGTCATCACGGTTTGGGGAAGTAAAACTGCTTCAATTTCCTTCAACAGTATCTTGTACGGTGAGAAAGTGAATCTAGTTGGTGCATTCGGGAGGTCAAATTTTAAAATTCCCAATAGTTTTCACAAGCGCCGAGAAAAACAACATAAAAATTAAGGAAAAACCAGAATTTTTACGCAAAATCGATTTTCTTTTTTGATGTAACTCTAAATATTGTTGTTTATATTTGCATTTTCTATACACGATGAAATTTTCAAAATGTTATGATTTGTTTTGAACTGTTTAGGAATATTTTTATTTTTCATTTTTTTTTTGTTTTTTTTTTCTAAAAATATCAATAAAATTTTATTTGTTGTTAAAAATGCTTGAAAATTTAATAGAAGGCTCCTAGTATGTTGTTTCAAAGGCAGATGAATTAAGGCAATATTAAAAATCCTTAGTCACAGTTTTTTTTTTATAAGCATTTAAAGTTCGAAAATTGACAAAATATGGAAAAATCACGAAAATCAGCAAATTATTTTGAGTTAAGAATTCGTAAAAATGTTTCTTTTTAAATCTTAGGTTTTTAAATGTAATACAAGATTTCTTATAAGATTATCTATCTTTATCAAAAAAAAAATGTCTATAAGAAAGTCAAATAAAATTTTTACAACATTGGATATTCACTCTCATATAGCGATTTCCTTATTTTGTTGTAATTCAAAAACGAATAACTGTAGATACATGAAAATTTCACTGAATGTTTATATTTAGCATTTCCTATACACCATACAATTTTGACTCTCTTTTTGACTCTCCGCCGTTGACGGACATTTTAATATTTCAATTTTTTTTTTTCTGTAAATATCATTAGTTTTATTTGTTGGGCCAAAAAGTGTAAAAATGTAATACAAGGCTCCTGATGTATTGTTACAATATCAGTTGAAAAATATTTAAAATACATAGGCACAATTTTTTTTATAAGCATTTAAAGATCGAATTTTGACAAAATTTATCAAATTTAAAATTAAATAATTATTTTGTAGTTAAAAATTTATAAAATGTTCAACTTTTATATCTAAGGATTGAAAATTTAAAACAAGATTCCACGTAAGTAGTTAATTCTGTTACCAAAAAATCTAAAAAATACATAAACACAGTTTATTTTTATAGTCATTTTTGGACGAAATTACATAAAAAAAAACGTAGAATAACTATTTTAGTTATGTTTGTTGTGATTGTATAATATTATTCGTGGGTATTTGAAAGTTATTAAGTACACTATTATATATCTATAATAGTATCAGGGTTTGTAGTTGATGTATAACGCGTTATAAGTACCTAATGGATATTGTGATATGATTAATTTGGAAGTTATTATAGGTACCTATTATAGGTCAATTTTTTTTAATACCATAGATAAGTACCTATATAATATGTCTTATACGACCTATACTGACATACCGTCTCCGCTCAGAATCGTTTTTCTTATACAATGATATTATATCATTGAATTCAAATTTAATACCATCCATTTTACAGTGACCCACTTGTAACCTACTGTACAGCAAAGCACCTTTTTTGTTTGTTTTTCCTGACGCTTTTGAAAATGATTGGGTATTTTTTACCAACCAGATTTACTTTCGTAACAGAAAAGATGTTGTTGAAGAAAATCGAACAATTCTTACTGTTTCAATAGGTGACAAAGGACACTAAAAAAAAAAATTGCATCATTGTAAAATCAATAGATTCATAGCTAGATACACTCAGACTATAAAAAATATTTAAAAATGTTTAAATTATTTATTTATCCAATAATATAATAATATAATTGTATTATATAGGTAACTATTATTATTATTAAAATAAATACATAATATTTTTTTTTGTATAAAAATGTATCGATTTAACATATTTTTAATTTCTTTAAGAGTAAAAAATCAGAAAGTGAAAACTATTAAATATATATACAACTTATTTGCTACATATTATTATTCCTATATTCATTACTTAACATCTCATTTTGTAAAATATCAATACTGATAAACTCAATTATTTAATAATTATTAAATAATCCTGAATTAAATCAGGAATCATGATATAATAAGGTAAAATATATAGTATGTTTATATGGATTAATATGCGTAGAAATTGAATCATATATATTTTACTTCTCCTACAAAATGTAGTTCACATTGTATACATTAGTGTACAATGTTAGTTTATGATGAAATATATAATATATAATTTTATATATATATAACAGTTTATAATACATTTGAACTATAATAAATAATGAATACAAAACAATTAGTATGTATTTAAGTAATTTAAATTACTCAAACTATTAATGTCATTAGATAAAATTTGTAATTAGAAAAAAAAAATGTAATTGTAACAAAAAAAACTTAAAACTTAATTAATAATGTATTTATTATATGGACAACAATATTGTAAAATAATTTCATAAAATATTCAATCAACAAAATTATTGCACGCTCAAATCACTCTGAAAACAGATCACAAAACTTCTAATTTTAAAATTGCTCATACATGGACGGTATACGTTTGGTTAAATATAAAATTATACTTAGATAATAAAATATAAATACATAGGTACTAAATGTTCATTTTTATCAAAAATATCCCATTAATAAATTAGTCAGAGTATAAAAAGTTAGAATAATAATAAATATGCCACTATATGTATTACTGGCTACTATAATATTCGTTAAATATTTGAGTGTTCCAATATAATATGCACCTGAATTTAATAAATTATTCTAATCCTTTATAAGACTTACTAACTTTGACTAAACTGATTCATAATTACAAAACTAAACTGTTATTTAAACAAACTCTTGATGTAAACATACATTTTTTTGAATTTTCGTATAATATATTGCTTGTCTTGTCTAACATAATTAACTAAAGTGTTGGTAATTTTATTTATAAAATACCTAAGTAGGTATTTATCTAATTTTCAAAATTTGTTCATTTAATAAATTCGAAACAATTCTTATACCGTACATCTATTACCTATGTAAAGTTATAAACGACCAAACAACTTAATCTAAAGTAATACTAAAGCAACTGCGATAAAAAAAAAAAAAAAGATCTATGAGCATTTTCATAACAACTGGAAAACTGTTTTAATATTGTGTTTAGACATGCAAGTGCACTCGAATGATTTTGAATTGAATTATACATTTTCACATTAATTAGGTACGTCTTAATATATGTGTAATGTGCATGCAGTTTATCTATTTTAATACACTATTATAGTGCCTTTGATAAAAAAAAAAAAATACATTAGTAGGTATATTACCTATATTATATTATATACATATTACCCTGTACTATATATAACTACAAAAATATAATAGCTGCCATCTCATATTACTATATTAAATACCACATTATTGAAAATATATTAATAGAACTTAGCAAATATGACACAAATTTGCTTTGAATATGGTTAAACAATTTAAAAATAAATATATACTTAAAAAATATTTTCATAAAATTTGTGCACAACATACTTATACCTAATTTACAATTTTAAATTGTAATTAAATATCACGTGAACAATACAATTATTTATAAAATTGTTAGTTACCTAGGTTTTTATAAAACATAACAGTGGTCAGTTTTATTTTGAACAAATTTTGGTGTCAAGGTAACATCTTTATTATTTATTTACTATAGTTTGTTTTGTTTATTTGTTTATTTGATTGTACACAAAGTTTACAAAAAAATATATACTTCACTATAAGAGATCAATGTATTTTTATTTAAATTATGATGAATTATAATTAATGTACTATTTGAATTTAATTACCTATAGAATCACGGCATGAACTAGATAACATAAAACCATTACTGGGATCCCCATATAGCATATTATTTTGAATTTATATAGTCAATATGAGAAATGTTGAATAATATAGGTAATGTATATTATTTTGTTATTATTATTATTGTTACTATTATACAATATTTATACATAGATTATAACGTAATACGTATTATATTATTAATTATTACATTATTATGTGCAATTTGTTTTTGTGTATACATTCACGAAATAAACAAATCCCAATTTTTTAGTAGATACAAACAAGTATTTTTATTTAACAAGTTCTCCTGATGGCACACTAAATATAATGAATTTAACGATTACCTATATTAGAATATAATTAACGAAAAATATCCTAAGAAATTATATTTAAAATTATAGACTATACGCATTATACGGTAAACTCGAGTTCTTAATCAAACAAATTACAAAATAGACCTAATGTATCATTTTTATTTAATTTTGTTTTAAAATAACTATATTAAAAATGAAAATAAACACGTAAAATATTAGAACCCTCGTTGCTGATAACAGATTTTTTGCGATACGGGTCATGCGAATATTGTGGAAATTAAAACGGAGAACAAAATATTTGTCAACAAGAACAACCGTCAATACGTATAGCAAAATTTAAGCTGATTAATTCTATAGCTGATGTTTTGGGAGGATGAGTGAAAAAAAAAATGTTACAAAATAGAGTTTGGTATTATATTTAATATTAAAATTTAATATGTAATATTTATTGTTATATACTACTGTACAAGTTCATTGGACCAAAATTGGCACAATCCCATATATAATAATATATATTATATGCGTAAAAATAATTAAAAATTTTGATTAAATAACAATTACATACGACCAACGAAAAGAAAAAAAAAAATAATAATAATAATAATAATGGATGATAAAACGGGAAACGGGTGCTCGTAAACTATGACGTATCTAACTAAAATAATAATAATAGTGTGTGCGCGCACGTTATCGTCAGCTAGACCCTTTTTACGGTATAATATAATATTTTCCCTGCATAAACAATATTGATAGGCACGTGTCACTGTAATTAAACTGTTAACGATGTTGTCTCGTTGTTATGATATTATTGTGAATAGTACGTATTGTACCTACGTGCCTACAATTAAATCACGAGACGTGTACAACACTGTCTATACCATAATTATAATATAGGGATTGGTATGATGCAAGTACTCGAAAGCCTAAACCAACCAGCTGTATGAACTATGAAAATATGATTTCGCGAATCGTTGAATACGAATTGTACAACGAAATTGCCTGGCAGAATATTTTTTTCCCTCCGTTTGTAGTCTATGTTATAATATTATTTCGTCAAGTCGATGCGCGTCCCTTCATCCCGGCCTTACACGGCCGTGCTCTGGGTCTGTATTCGAACTTTTTTCACGCTCCCGTTCCGAGACAGAGTGGGCGAGGTGCCGCTGAATCCGGGATTCTGGATACCCAGCCCGCCAGCGCCTCCTCCAGCCCCGTTTCCATTGGCCGACCGTGGTTTCTTCAGACTGGATCGCAACGGGCTACGGACCGGTATTATCGTCGACCCATTTGAGCTGATCGTGGGCGTCATCGACATTGTACTGCCGTTGGTCGTGGCACCCGCGTACGGCTTTCCGCTGGCGTCCGTCACCGATATTCTACCACTGCCACCGACTCCAGCTCCGTCTCCAGCTCCGCTTCCTCCTCCTGAAAATATAAAATCCACTAGATATAACACCTTATTTTACAACATTTTGGATTATGTACTACCAACATTGAACAACTCGATACTTAAAAACTCATCATCTAGTGCAATAAATTGTCGTATTTTTTTTTTTAAACGATTTACACGGTTTAAATAGTATAGGTACGGAAATGACGTGTTTGACACAGTAATATTTTTTTTTGGAAAGGTGATACTTTCAGTTCCTTTTTTAATTTTGCTTAATGACTGCACGTCTACACCCTATATTTTGAATGTCATAGTCTGAACAATAATTGTCAGAGAACGTAAAGGTTCATATTATTATATGAAATATTGAAGCATTTTTTTATTTATGGCTTGATAAGCATTAAAAACTTAGGTGGCAAGGGGTAACAACTAACGAACAAATTGGCAATTTACTGGTGCAGAACTTCTCAGAATATTAATTTAAAATTAGGTGGGTATGCATGTTCTAGTCAACAAAATTTGATAGTTATTTTGAATAAAATTATAAAATCAAGATTTAGTTTTTTAGTTAGTAGGTATACCTAAAAGATTTTAGGAACTTTGAAAGATATTTTTTTTTTCAAACAACAATTGACTAAGATAATGAGTGTTCACTATAAAATAATTATTCCCTTATTTAGGTCTCAGGTCTCAGATCAATACAACTAGATTAGAGAATATAAGTTAACCGTTTTCAGTCACGTATACTCGTATTGAAATCATTTCGACAATCGTCACGAATGTTGATATCTTTAATTTTTATAATAGGTATTTTTAGTCTAAAAACCAAATTTTAAAGACAAATGTAGGTAGTATGAACAAAAACCGTTATTATAGTAGGAAGGTACAGTTATTTTAAATTGAGTGCATTATACAAAATACTATATTATTATATACATGGAGGCATAGTACTACAAACAGTAAATAAAATATGTAGCAAGCTATTCGAAACATTTTTTAAAATCCATAATTATTTTTCATTCTAATACTTGCCCAAATTTGAAATAGCTTGCCGTACGAAAAAAATATACCGAACAATTGAGTTGTGTATTGCAATAGCCAATAGGTGATCCCTAAATGAACATTTTTGATACAATGTACCTACCAACCTACGTATCATTTTGACATTATTCTAACGATGTTCTGCAACACGTGTATAGTCGTTAAAAAAATATCCTACAATATTAAACACATTTTATAAAATATATTTCAACAGTTGTAGAAAAAAAATAAAATAAAACGGTAACATTTGTGTCTTTTATTCGCTTTGTGAATAGATCGAAATAAAAACACGAGTATAAGAGCAGTTATGTAGTCATTTCACGGTTATAACTACATTTTAATATTTATGGTTGAAACATTTAGAAATAAAAATATCATTAGTCAAAATATGTTTTATGATGTGTTTATATATTATTACTCACTTGGATTCTTTGACTTCTTCTCCTTAAAGGCAGGATTATTGAATGTGGTAGCTTCTACACCAGATGGATCACGGCGACTGACGGTCGGGTCACCGCCCAAGCGACGGGAAAATATCAAATCATATATTGCAGCCACGAATAGCAAAAAGTTCAATACAATTAAGCCAATCTGTTGAGTAAAAATATTGTTCATTATTTCATTAGGGATTTTTAATGATATACGATAGTATAATACATTATACTGTTGTACCTATAACATCAGATTTTCAACAAAGAGTAATGTTGAAAATCCATCTGTTTTCATTAGAAAAAAAAAATGAATTTACAGTATTCTAGAGTTGTATACAATTATACATATTTAATAGCATACTCTATAATGCATTAAATTATACGTGTATATTATACTTCATATTATATTGGTTTGTTATTGACGTTTAATGAAAGATAAAAGATCCAGAGTATAAAAATGAAATTTGAATAATTCATCAGCACAGGATACAAGAATACAATTTGGCTCAGTGTATATAGGTAATATTTCATTATGTAGTACTATATGGTAGGTAGGTACTTAGGTAAGAGTGTATAGCCAAATATTACGCTTGAAAAGAAACCGTGTCCTATATTTTAGAACAGAACGAATAGAACATATTATGTCCGTGGAAAACTTTTTTAGAAGAACAATGAACAATAAAATTATAAATTATTTTATGCATTTTGATTTTGAGTTTACATTATAGAAACATTTTAATTAGTTCTAACACTTCAGTGCTCAGTGGAAATAAGGACAATTGTTCTGATATCATTAAATAAATTGTAGGTAAGTGCTATTATGTTGCCTACTCAAAAAAATAGATTTATTTTCAAATTGTAAATTAAAATTAAAATTTTTAAATATTGAAATAATAGTTGATTGTATGCCTACTATGAAAGAGAGGATAAAAAAATAGGTTTTCTTTAAACTAATTTTTAGAAACTGAACCAATTTTCTTTGGTTAGCGGCGTGTTCTCTCACTGGACAGAGTATCCAATGTACTAGAAGGTACAACAATGCGAGAGACTGCAGTTTGGCGGAAAGTTTGGTTGCTTCAAAGCGTGATGATGCCATACTGACACATATTGTAAAATCAATACATTTCATAGCTCTGCTCAAAATTTAAAACAAAATTTAAATAGACCGAAATCAAATATACTTATTAGTATTTGAATATCATTATTCTAATATTGTTCGTTTCGTTTTGTCAAGGACTTTGTTAAAAAATATTATACAATTGATGATTTGAAAGCGCATATACAAAAGTAAAAATACAAATATTTTCATTCATTTACAGATATTATAGGTGTATGTATAGGATAGATATCCTCCCGAATTTAAATTTGTCCCCATAATTTATTCAACTCACTATTATTATAATGTCACTATTAAATTACTGGATATATTTATTATTTTAATTGTTTGTAAATACGATTTAATCATTTAAAAGTGTACTTTTTGTATTAAAAAAAAGTTAAAAATATACATAAAACAATTACGTGCAAATCTATATAGGTACATTAACAAATTAAAAATATTTTAAGGGCATCGGCTAGAATTACGATTAGTTAAAAAAAACTTATTTCATAGATAGGTATAATTTATTATATTGTGAGACATTATAGTCAGTGCGTGCCTATGAAAGCAATTTATTTTTAATGTTTTTAACTAACCTGGGATTTTTATTTAATAATATGTAAACGAGTACATGTAGGTAACCTATACAGCTATTTATAATATCACAGTATAATTACATATTATCATAGCAGGATCATGTTCTGAATTACGTAGTACGTTATTAAAATACATAATAGGTATCTCATAAAATATACACTTTTGCGCATTGCGTTGTGGAGTTTTTTTCTTTTGAATTATGGATCTCAGTTCTCACTAATTAATGAAGAGCACACGCAAAACAGTTAATTTTAATACTTTGAGCATAGGAAAATGGTTTATCTTATTCACCTGCATATAAAACGATTCCCCTCTGGTCACTTGGTAGCTGTTGTCTTTGTCGTCGGTTTGAAGGGCGAATAACCCGGCTGCCATGATTGCTAGCAGAGCTATATAAACAAAAAGTAAAGTCATCGGGTTAGGCACTTCAACCGTGTACACGCATAATATGTTTGCCATAGTATTATGGTATAAATTATTTTTAAAATAACGTGGGCACATATGGATAATATATTTACTTGCTGCGAATGCAAACACCAATTTGGTAGCCACGGTCTTGCTATAGGCGACCACGACTTTTTCCTTTGACACCACCATGGCCAATTGCACTATGCTCAGGATGCAAAACACGGCCAGGCTCAATGTACCCGCTATGGCAAAATATCCGGCTATCTTCACCATTTCTATCGGAAAACACCAAACGATTATATTATTATAATTTATTAATAGGCGATTTACATACAGAACTCCCACGCGTTACAGCGGAAGAAGTCGAAACACAATGAGAACGTGATTACTTACCCACAGGATGAAACCTGGATATCGAGTCTCCACATTTCGTTCGTCCGTAGTACGATTGTTTGCACATTTGCCATGGTCCAAAATAACCACGATCGATTCCCGAAGTCCCAATTTCGGCTGCAACACATTACGGAACAATGCAATTGTAATAAACATGATAAATATTATACCAAAATAATCATAGAGCAGAATTTTTCGTTCAGCATTCCAATAACAGGTGAAACTTATCCTTACAAATAATAAATACATTTAAATGTATAACATATAATTTAAATGAAAATGAGAAAATAAATTGTGCCTTTGTTACATAAATCATGAATATTAATGTTTTATATACATTTTATAAATGTGCCTATACACGATTTGTGTACGTATTGTACAACAATTAGATGGTATAAGATCCAAAATTTGCAGATAGTGAACATTACGTGTGTGTACAGGTAGATGCTACACAATATTAGACATAACTAGGTACATAAATGCAATAAGATTGGTACATCTGGCATAATCATTTATTTCGAAATGTATTTAAAGTTATTTTAATTTGTTGGACTAAAATGTTCATGAGTGTTATACAGATTATAGTAGGTAATATAATTGAAATAGTGAACGATATAATACTAATCTACCCAGTGGATCAATTTATTTTATTGTTTGATTTGAAAATTTTAAACATGTATAATAAAATTAAAATAAATTGTTTAATTCTGATATCCGATTTAAATTTATAAATCAATTTGTAAAGCCGATACATAAAATATTAAAATTATAATGATTTATCTCACTATTTAATATAGTGTAAGAATATACAAATCATTCACCCGAGAAAATGTAAATTGTAACACGGAAATATTGGGATATAGATTAACCACAAGAAAAACTTCAAATTAGTAATACATAATATAACAGTATTGGTTATACAATTATAGGTATCTACGTCATATTAATACATTATCGCATTAAACAGTTATGAGACAATATATTACAAGCATTCGTATTTTGCATTCTTTTAAAGTAATCAAATAAAATATAAAATTGAACTTAAGTGTTTTAATGATTTTTTATTTGAATACAATTTTGAATACATTTAACTCATTTAAATGAACTAAGGAAATAGGTATAATACCTGATATATTTTTGTAATTTTTTTTTTTTATGTGAAAAATGTTTTATAATATTAACATGCTAGAATGATAAATAATTATTATCTATGATTAAAAAATATTCTTATACATAATCTTCTCAGTCATGTTTTGTTTCAAATGTTTTCAACTAAATTCAAAAAACTTAAATTACATTAGAATATTTGGTGTGTTTTTTTTTTTTTGAATAGGTATTCTTTACAAGTTACGACTATTACACGACTACAGGTTTCTTGTATAATGGGACATTCGTTTATACTGACATTTTAGCACAGTTGCAATGTAATTACAAAAAAATAATTGTGCAATTTAAAATTATACCATTTTATATTTGATTATATTTTAGATTCCTAGGTAACTATAAGGAAGCGTCAAGCGACGAATGTCTCTGGTTAACAGTGATTTATATTTCTGAGACTATTGTTTAGGCTAGAAGGAGTGTATCGAAAGTTTCAAGTAGCCGTATCAATAGGTTTTCGGAAAGTCTAAGTCCTAAGACATCAATATTCGATTTTATGAGTAGTTTCCGTTTCCGAGAGTGTAAGAAATAACAGACGACAACTTTCGAAAATGTTGAAGCATCTTATACCTATAATGTTAAGGTTACTTCATACCCGATGTCCAAATTAATATCCAATTTGACATTCCATTTTAAATTGAATGAGAATGGACTTGTCATAGTAAAATTGCATTAAAGAGTTATTACCTATATAATAACAATATTGACTGGTATTCGCCTCTGTCCGGTTTTAATATGGAATTAACTGAGACAAAATATGTCAAAAATACGGACTCTGAATCCTGTCCAGTTTTTTTTTTTTTAGAAATTAAAATATGTGTCAGTAATTATCCAGTTGAGAGGATCAATTGTTCAAATTACAAAAACAGTATATTACATAAATGCCATTGGTACATGAAGATGGTTGAAAATGATCCTAACTCCCAAGAATAGTTCACTGATTGTAGTCAATACTCAATAGTCTTTTTTATTCATACATCACGTATTGTGTGTTCTATAGATTTTATTTTGTAGGAATTTTTAAATTAAATTATTTAAAATAGAAATAAAAAAAAAAATAACGAAGAATTGTTTATTGTGCTGTTGGCAGTATATTGTGTAAAAATATGTTGAAATACGAAATATGGTGAACAACGTGGAAAGTGATTTTTATATTAAATAATGAGCGTGATCTAGTTTTCGGCAAAAGTTTATTTTACTTATAGTACTTATTCAATTTTACTTAAGTTAAAGGTTTTTAACTTTTAGGTTTTTTATTTTATATTAGTAGCATTCAATATTTCAATGGGAAACATTACATGCAAACATACTTTTTTGTTTCATTGAAATAGCTAACCGTTTGTATTGAAGTCTTGTACTGTTAAAATATAGGTACATCGTACATTACTACGTTAGTAAATGTTTAGTAGTACCTTAGGTTACTTAATAAATTGTATTCTGAGAGGAGTGATGAACGTATTGATTTTACAATGTGTGATTTTATTTTATTTTATTTTAAGACATGTTTTATAGTAGAAAAATGCTTTGATTCTTAACTTTGAGTGTAATTTTTGGTAGTAAATTGAATATATAGTACTTATATGAATTTTCGTGAACCGAAAAAAAATAGGAACATTTGTTAAAATGTCAATATTATCATTAAAATAATTGTTTGGTAATCTTGGTTGGACCGTCTCCGTTCAGAATTGTTTTTCATCGTATAGGTGCAATGATTTATCATTGTTTCACTATGCGTATGGTTACGTGTATAAAATACTTCACATGAAATTTTCATTTTAAAATATTTTAATCTTTAATGAGAAATACCTATACTTTTTTAAATTTGTGTTTTTTTGTATAAAATCATCACTAGATGATCAGACTAATTTCATACCTGATTAGTGATTATCAATATTTAATTTCCAATCACGATGTAGATTTTAGATAAGATACATATAAGAAAGATAATTATTATATAATTTATACAATGTACGGTGTAAGCAATATTTCTATAACATTTCCCACTTAACATTTAACTAAGTATAGATGTTTACTGCACTTCCTACACTATAATTTAAAAGTAAAATTTTATTTTTTATTTTTCATTTTGATGAAATAAGTATTTCAAAAAAATAAATTTCATAAAATTGTGAGTAACCTATAGATTTGACATCTACTATACAGCAAAGCAAGTTACTATAGGTTACCTAGGTACTTGAAGCTTTTTTTTTGTTAAAAATGTAATGATAGCATTGTACTTTTACATTTTAATATTATTAATTTAATACAAAAAATACTGTTCATCCAATTTGTTTTCAATGTTATAAAAATCAATGTAAAATCGCATTATTACGTTAATATAATCACATTCGGCATTAATAGATATTATAGGTATACGGTATACCTCTCCTATAATATCAACGTAATAATATTAAATAATGGATCAATATAGTAGGCAAAAATGCACCTATCGTTTAAGCACAAAATATGTTATCGTAGCTACAACGTTATAATACATCACTAACATTAATATAATAAATTATTAATCACTGCACAACTATTTGTGTTTGTGTTTTTAAATTTATTTATCATAATGTTTGTACAAAATACTTGGATAGTAAAAACAATACGTGTTATCTTTATAATACTTTAATCCATGGCAACTGTAAATACTGTAATCCCTATCCCCTATAGTAGGCAGGTACATGCTGACGAACAATAATAGTTTGTTATACAAACCATCCTTTCAGGTTTGGTGTTGAAAAATCTTTACCTACCTATATCATTTGTGAGACAAATATAATGGGTACCTAAAGTGTATCTGATAAAAGTGTATGTTTGTTTTTAAAATGTAATATATTTCATATTTAGAGGAAAAAGTATAATTTAACTTCTTTTCATATTTCATCTTTTGTGTTACCTAGTTATTATTGTTCATATTGTTAGAATAGTCATGTTTTGTTGTAGAATGTTGTAAGTATGTAAGGTGTAGCTAGAGTATATTGAACCTAAAATGTTAAATGTTTAAACATAATTTTAATTATGTTATAGGTACATGTGAAAAACTACTAATAACAGACAATATTTAGTAAGAGTATAATAATAATAATAATAACAAATTATTCAACTGCTATTAAAACAAATTTAATTATAATAAACATTGGTTATACAATTTAATTAAGTTTTTTATTCTGGTTTCTACATTATTGAGTATTTTAGGTTGGATTTAAATTCAGAACAGTTAGCTTAAAGTACTTTAATTGTCTTGAATTTTCATTCTTGTTCAGCGATATTCATTTTCAATAATTTTCAAAATATGCGAAATAATGTAATTTTGTTTTTAAATTTTGATTTGTTAAGTTTTATTGTCTGATATCTAATTGAATAGAAATATATTATACAATTTAGGTAATAAGCCAAGTTTAAGAATTAATTACAATTTGTGCATTCGATTCTTGTTATATTTTACTATTTGTTTTATATTATTTAAAAAAATGATGACAAATATTTTTATACTTATAATTCATTGCACATTTACGGAATATCAATAAAAATAGCAATATAATATATTATTTATCCCTACTTGTTATTATATAGTAGTACATAAAAATTAAAAAGACAATTTAAGATATATTTGTAACGTTTCAGGACATATGCGGTCATCCCTTTTACGTGTTAGTTGCGGTCAACTTATTTACCAGAGTATCAAATTTTTATTTTTTTATATTATTATGTCTTAATATATATTTAGATATATTTAAGCTTTCCTTTATACTTGTCCAGACTTAGGACTAACAGTATTTTTTCCCGACATGTTTTTAGCTTATTATTATTTAATAATGAGCTAATAATTATAGTAATATTATTATTATATTTTTTAACAAATATTAATACATTAGTATCTATCTTTTTTTATTTCTGTGTGAGGATCTACTCACATTTCATTAGCATATTTAACTATTTATGTAGGTGCTGACCATATTCTGAATGATCAAGTAAAATAAAAAAAAAATAACAACCAACTACAGAATTAATAATGTCAATATTAAATATTTGGACAGCACAATCGTGAAATTTGTAAAATGTAAATTCGAACATTGTTAAATATTTAGACAAAACCTATCTCAGTGTGTGCAGCATGAATGATGAATAAAATATAATACTCAAAGATTATGGATAGGTAAATCGTAAATAATATAAATAAGAAGTAAAAATGTGTCCGTTTTAAATGCTGAAGAGAAGTCTGATAAAAATAGTTTGGATTAAGTTTCGTATTTCCAAATAGGTATAATACATATTTAGTACTTGAGTTAATTAGTAACTTCTGTAAGAGAAAATAACTTTATAATTTTTCACTTGTCACATGAACTTGCTATACATATCTGCAACTATTTTTCAACTTGATTCACAGTCGTTCGAAAATTTAATACGTGCATTTAATCTCTAGATGTTTTTTTCTTTAATAGTCGTAATAAGACAACGTCGAGTTGGCAATAGATAAGTATTATTTTCGTATTTATACGCTTGAGAATATACTACACATATTTTTTTACAGTCTGGTAGTACGTGCAAAAACGACAAAATATAATATAGAAGGGAGTGTTGATAACAGTAAAACAAAAATATAACATAATATGACGTTATTATATAATACTATATTACATTAAATTCACAAGAATTGTGCGTATAATCCAATAATAATAGTATAATACTTTGTAGGGACGAAAACTTTATTCTGCCATTTGGGTGAAATTGGGTACTGATCATTCTAATATTTCAGCCAAGCTATTTACTGCAGCGATATATATGCAGGTGAAATATTTGTAATTTGAATAAAGATTTTATTACACGCGTGGAGATATGGTATTATAATATTATTATTATACGCACACGCGTGTACCGATTCGAGTATACAATCATTATACGATAATATTATATCCGTCACAACCACGAAGTTCCCAACTAACGTTAGTTTCGGGTTGTTCATCTACTATAAGCTGGTACTGACGATCGCATTGAATTTTCTAAGACACGAAACAGTGTTGTACATCTTACGTAAGATGAGTGGACACAGTAGCCAGGAATTTTGTAAGGGGATTGGGTGGGGGCTAAGTCTCACAAAAAAATACAATAATATGTCTTTTATTTACACTGTTTATTGTTTTATTCATCTTGATAAAATTCTAATGTCAACACAGTCAATGGGGGGGCTATAGCCCCCTTAGACCCCCTAGCTACCCCACTGGGTGGACAGGTGGGTATTTGGAAGAGAGGGTACTAATAGGTATAAAGGTGGTATAAAGGTATAACAAGCTTCGAATAATATTATTTCATAGAAAAACTTTATAGTGGCCAGTATAGGTAAGTATTAATATTTAATATGTGCCTATATTACATTATGACGGAACAATGCGCAAACAATAACAGTACATCCGTTTCACGCTGTTTTACGCGTGCTCGTAAAGTATAAAATGCTTATTACGCGCGCGCTTGTATGAGTATACATTGGTATAAATACCTTATAGGTAGGTAAGTATACCTACGACTATACAGCGTAACCACATAGCAGTGGATTGCGTGACCGAACCGTTAAACTTTTACAACAAGGTTAAACCGTTTCGGAGGATGAAACGTTGTGGTGACGGCGACGGCTGAGAATACTACTTTTTACTGTGGTCGATACGCAACGGGCTGTGGACGCATATATACATAATATTATTATGCACTGTACAATACTAAAATCCGTCGTCATGAGACTATATTAAGTATATTATTTGTACACTGCCGTGGTCGCAGTCGACTTGAATAATTGAGAATTGAGGAGAAAATAATAATAATGGTACATTGGTACGACGACAACGATAATAATTGTATTCATTATAATAATACACTCGCGACTTATTATTGTTGTAGTCTCACTAATAACGCAAGACGAACGCCATCAATTCGCACGATTTGCTCTTATTCGTTAATTATTATTTATTACAAACGCGATAAATTGCAGTTATCATTTTGTAATAATAATAATTATTGTTGCGATAAATGTCAAACGATGACGATGAGGATCTATCTCTTCAGTCTTCGTGTACCTAATAACGATATTATAAGAATTGGAAACGAGATAGATCAAGTAGGTACACAAACACAATACACAATTACATTGCACAAACTAAATATTGTTCAATTACCCATATATATAATGTGTTGTGAATAAAAATAAAGGTATTTTAAAGATTTGGTTCATTATCATTTTTAGTGTAAATCGTAAATAAACTATAATACTTAAATCGATGCTTTTTTTATGATTATATATTTAGCAGTGCTAAAAATACAATTGTCCGTATAACAGATGCAAGCTTATAGTTCAGTTGGTATTCGTATCAGCGATTATTAATGTAATTTATTGTAATTATTTAAGTGTAATTGATTAGCTAAATAAATTTAAAATTTAAAATTTAAAAAATGAAATTATTACACAAATTGCAGTTTTCATTTCTACTAATTAATATTATTTCAACAGAAAATATGTATCCACAAGATAATATCATGCTATTAAGCAACATTAAATGAAATTTAGAAAAACAAATTAATTTTGTTTTATTACACAACAAGTCTAAGTAATCAACATTAACCAATAGAAGTAGGACTTAGCAGGTGTATGCAACTTATTTGTTTAGTAACAGACATTTTGTTTTATTTCTTGACAAGTTAAAACTAAAAACAAAATATTATAATCGTGAAAATAAATTTTCAAATTATTGATGCATTTCCATCTTAATAATAATAGGTACAATGACAAACTTTATCCATTTCATTTTAATACACTAATAAAATATACTTTATACCAATGAAACGATTATTTTTGCATTTACAATACATACTTGCGTGTCAATCGTAAACACGAACATTTCTATCGAAGTTATTGATTTAAAACCTTAGGTACTTTTTGTTCACATTTTGTTTTAAAACATATTATAATATTATGCTGAGTACGTTTCATATCCCTAAAAAATAAAAAAAAGCATTTTTATAGTTCTTACCATAAGTTCTTTTCTAGCAGACAGTGATTTGATTGTTCTACAATATAACAAGACCGAATGTTAATTTTTCGCCTTCTCTCTCGAGAGAGTTTCTATTGTGTGATGCACATAATTTTTTCAACTACTATAATAGTATACCTGTCATTCCCGTTTTCACATTTATATATAGTATGCAGTTTACTTGATCGTTTTGATTGTTTGATCACGATTATTATATGACGTTGTTGCAATCATAATATATTCATATCAAATGAAGTATTTCGTTAGTAATCATCATGTGACCACATTACAATGAAAATATAAGAACGATTACTCTTAAAAATCACTGATAGGACTCCGGAGGAGGAGGAGGAGGAGGAGTGAGGCTCAAATTTCTATATACTGTCAAAGTGTCAAAGTGTCAATAACAATCAATAAACAGGCATAAACCTATCAAAAAGCCAAACAGACCCTATAGGTTGTTGGTAATTGGTATCAACTCAAACTTTCGAACACTAACAAATAGATAGACTCAATTTATTTGATTTAAACATTGGTTATATTTAAATAATAGCTGATACCTAGCTATATACATAGAGATACGTAGATTTATTGTAATATCAATAAGGTAAAACAAAATATTGTGTGATTACCTATAGGTAGAATATATTGATTCATCGTGTATATATGTAGAGTATAGGGTAAATTTGAACATTTTCATAATCTATTTTAGTGGTGTTTACGTTTACTTATACACTAAAATATAAACATGTAAGAAAATTAAATTAATTACCTGTTTAAAGCACAATCAATATATTCTAATTTACTCAAAAACATGAAAAACATGAGTTTAGTAAAATTTTAATAACCACACCTTCTAACCTACTAAAAAAAAAAAAAAAAATACCAAGGCCTGCAAAATAATATAATAAAATGGGTCATATTAAAACTAATACATCCTCGATTTTACTCAGAATTTAAAATAATTGGTTATTATTCTATATTATGTTTTGTAATTTTACTTCGACTTCTTTAGCGTCATGCGAGTGCACTCTTCCTCCTGGGGCGGTTGTTCGGTGAAGAATGTGCATTCTTCGATAGGTACGCGAACTAATCAAACCGTAATATTAATTTGAAAGGATAGGGAGCAAAAACCGTATTATTATCTTTGTAAAAGCGCACATGAGCATTCTATAGGAGTGAATATAAATTCGTCATGTGTATTCCGCAATTGAAGTTCTGTACAAAGACTCGGGCGGGTACAAAGAGGGTTTTTCTCACGACACATATAATAGCCAAGGACGATGCGATTAAACACGAACATAGTACCTACTATTATCGTGTTTTTAATAAATAATACTCAATAAAGTGATAATAATATTATCGTCTTTGACAAAATTTTGAAATGAAATATTAATTATTGTTATTGGCACTTAACCAAAGTACCTTTACGCTTCAGTAAAGACATATGGATAACATCAATAGGTTGTCTGACTGTAGGTAAATTCATATTTAATTAAACTATACTACTATTTAATTTCATAATTATGACAATAGTGGGGATCCAAAAATTAACATTTTAGATAATGTACAAATATATATTCAGTAGCTATTTGTAATGACACTTATAAGTCTGTTTAAGAAACAATATATTATATATATATATATAATACCTATATAAATATACAATATATAATATAATGGGTGTCGAGTGTACCTCGTCATTGCGAATAGGTCACTGTATGGACGTGTTAAATTTGAAATCAATGATACATCATTTAATTATTGCGTGTCTACGTGCAACGTTTCTGAGCGTCGACGATCTGTCATTATTTAGGATATTTTATAATAATATTTTATTATTACTAGTAATTTACAAAAAGTGTCTCCAGTATGTACAAATCTTAAGGTTTAAAATTCGATATAAAATGATGCATTTACGTTTAAAGCAAACAAATGTTGAATAATATTAATATTATTTGTCATTGCTGTTTGTAAATATACTTATATAAAATAAAGTATGTCGCTGTTTGTATAGGATCTTTATAAAATATATAAATATATATAATATAGCTAGTGTTTGAAAATTTCATGAAATTTAAAAAATGAAATATTTCAAAATGTGTGAAATATTTCAGTATTTTAATAAATTTTGTTTTATTTTTAAATAAGTTTTATATTTACATATAATTGTCATAAATTACATTCATAACTGTATGGTACCTGTATGTATACCTAACCTTTGGTATTATATATTTAAAATAGTATTCAAAATTTTTAAATATTTTAATGTTTAAATGATAAAAGTAGGTATACAATATTATACATGTATATTGTATACCTACTGAATTCTGATATTAGAATTTAGAACAATGAACATTGTGTTAAAAAAATAAATAAATTGTGTTTTTATTTGTGTTAAAAAAAATGTCAATGTTTCACGTTTTTGTGAAATATTTCACCATATAGTGAAATATTCCAAATGGAATATTTCATACTTCAAATACTAAATATATCCCATATAAAAAGTATGGTAAATTTAAATTTATAAACTTAAGTATGAGTAATTTAGTACTATTGAAAAATATTGAACTATATGTATTTGAAAAATTATGAACTTCATTAATAACAACTGTAATGTTTCATAATAATAATAATAATTACCTACCTAATAACATAATTGTAATTAAGACATTATTATTTAATATGATATACCCACCATCTATACCTTCCTATATATTTTAATATTTCTATGTATTTTATCAATATTCTTTATTTTTAATTTAAGTAATGCTCATTGCTAAAAAAAACCTAAGTTATTTTCTGAATGCAAAATAAAAGGAAGTATTAAAAATGCAAGTATTATATTGCAATAAACTTTATATTATATTATTATAATATGTTTTCGTTATTGAAATATTAATTTTCAAAGTCAATATAATATTCAACTCGATACCAAATAATGTGCACACATTTTAATAAAATCTTTTACTAAAAATAGCAGAAATCCCAACCAATAAAAATAAATTCGCAGATACTGATGTTTCGAATAACATTAAAATTATTGTTAGACTAGAATGGAATACGATATTCCATATTATTATATTATAACCACTTGAAATACGAATAAAAGTTTTATAAAAATGTATTAAGGTTTCAAAATTGATAAAAGTTCAGAGTGTGTTACCAGTGCGCCATTTGATACGCTCAAGGTCCTTTTTAGATTTAATTAATTCAGAATTTAAACGAGAATATCCGAGTGGATGGGTGTCGATCACTCGCGTTAAGTCAAACACACGCATATATATATTATATATATAGGACCTAACTTACGGTGGTTAGTAAGAGATACCTACAATGTTTACTGTTGAAAATTAATTTGTCGTTGAGCATTAAAACAACCGTTTGATTGAAAATCACACCGAAAACCACGATCCTGTCTGTTCCAGTGCACGCGCGATGATTTGCAAAATTCGCATATTATGTAACACATTATTATTGTGATAATTTTCCAACACCTTAATCTTTTTATTATGTAAGTCTGTGGGTATCAGGGCGGCCAGGAAAAATAATATAAATAATGATATTATGGACGGTGGATAAATTAAATATATAATATTAATTATTAACGAGTACGAACTATATACGTACAATACGAGAAGCACGAGTATACTATATTATTATGGGGACAAATGGCATATCATAGACGATTTAATACGTATAATGTTGTTGCTGAAATAACAATATTATGCCGTACAGCGATAAACGAGGAGAATAATTTGTGTGGCTTACCAATGTACCGGAACTACCATTGACGGTATTCGTATATCATTATGCGTAGGTAGATCCAATATAATAATATCGTGAACCACCTGTACAAATATAAAATGGCGTTCTGGTTTTATCATCACAATTAAAATGCACGCGTGCAGGAGTGGACGTTATCAGATCAGGTCACACGATCGATCTCCGTGTACAATAATAAAAATATATAATATTCTATAGGTGGATCTATGATAAAAACAAAATAACAATAACTTCGTAAAATACTGTATGGACGTCATATTTTGTTTTTGTGTGGCGGTCATTGTTTTGATCGTGACGAGACACATAAAGGTAACATACGAGAATACGACGCGCATTTATCTAGACAATGATGATTATTGGTGTGTCGTCAAACTTGTTGTCCTGTTCCAATCAAAGGCAAAAATAATAACATTTACAGTGGGTGGGACATCATGCCACAAGATAATGAGTTTTAGTAACGATGTAATATAGGCTTATTGGGTACTATATGGGTAATACGTGGTAGGAAAAACATCTGCGGAGGCCGATAAAAATGTGGCTGTGCCGTTTGAGAAATGAAAAAAAAATATTAACGGAGGAAGACTTGAATATTATAAATAAAAATTACCAACAACGATTTGATCAAAATATCATGTAAATAATAACACATATACATAAATGCATGAGGTATTAATTATTAAGGTATTCTCAATCACAAAATGTTTATGTTAGATGTTTTGAATCCACTACAATCGGAGGATTATACAAGGTAAAAATACGTAAAGAACTGACAAATATAATGAAATATAGAGAACTTTTGTTAAGGTACAAGTATAATTGCGATTTGCAAGTATAAACAGTGAATACAGACGTCAATTTTGGTTAATATATTTCCTTAAATAAATACTTAGAAGCCAAATTTTTACAACCAGTATTAATAAGCTATTTTTCAGAAAACATTAATAATTTTAATTGAATTATAGCTAATTAAGTATGCTCCTATAATAATGTTTTTTAAATAATAATAAATATGATGATTTTTTTTAGTAATAAAATTCTTAAAACTTATAAAAACAAATGCTGTTACTATACTACAAAGGTTTTTTTTTTTTGAGAGAAATCAATTTATATTTATATGGTATTAAAAATATTTTCAATATTATATTTTTCAATAAAAGTACAACTTATGTAATGATATAATTAATGGATGGAAAATAATAATTGGATCCAGGATAAAAAAAAAAACAATGTAGTTTATTTATTGTTTACTGTATAGTGTATATAGGTTTTACAAAAATATCTAT
Source organism: Macrosiphum euphorbiae (assembly GCA_949089665.1). Lineage (NCBI taxonomy): Eukaryota > Metazoa > Arthropoda > Insecta > Hemiptera > Aphididae > Macrosiphum > Macrosiphum euphorbiae. The sequence continues at coordinate 60,288,663 of CARXXK010000002.1, forward strand.
AAAAAATAGAATATAATATGTACCTACATAGGTACATTCAAAAAAGTTTTTATTATTATATTGTTTTCTTTTTTATTCTTTTAAAAGTGAATTTATATGTTTTAATATTATTTTATTATAAAACTTGTACTCAATCATATATATTGTATTTACTAATTGTATACAAGTTTAAAATATTATATATACCTACTATTTTTAGTTATTTTATCGTTATACCTATGCAGGTACAAAAAATATGCTAAGTAGGTACTCACAATTGACTTAGCAAAAACAAAAAATGCATAATATGCATATCATTAGAAACTAATAGCTAAGATAAATAGACATTTAAAATTTAAAACAGAAACAAGGACCAAAATTATCACACTGGATTTGTTTTAATATTTTGTTATTCAGCCAGGTTCACGAGTTCAACAACCTGATTGTATTCAGACAATGTGCATAAGCTACAAAAGTAAAATCCATGGCCCCCGTGGCATGACCACATTTTATTTACCTGTCCAACGCACACATATTTTAATAACTCTCCCTCCCCGCCATAATAGCTCCATCCTAATTTAGATACAGCGGCCTGTAATATTTTAACAACGAACAAATGATTGGCCAAGATTACTGCATCACATATTACCATGCGTAGACTTGTAAAATACTCATACTTACATATTAATATGTAATAAAACCAAATCATTTTATTGAAACACACTACCTAGTTTTAATGCGATTTAAAACAAAAGCTTAAAACACGCCAGTATAACACGTTCAAATAATATATGGATAGTATATCATCCTAGCTACAAGAGTAATAATGTGTATACTGTATACGTATAACAATGTAGAATTTACTCAAAGTTAATTTGTTAAATGTCAAATTCACGAACAACATTTTCCGCATTTTATGTTTATTTTTCTCCATTTAAATTAAAACACCATTTTATATTGCTACTCACATAGACCTAAAAAACTAAATACCAATTCGTTTTCGGCTTTAATTTTAAACAAAACAGGAAATGCCAAGAAGATAAAGTAGCAAATTCTTGTGACAACTGAAATTACTAAAAAAAACTTCGTTAACTCCATGTCAAAGACCTGATGTGTAAAATAAACAAACATTTTAAAATGCGTGATATCATCAAGGTTAAGTAATCAATTGCCATACTATAATTGTTATTATACTTTTAAATAATATTCAAAAAGGAGACGAGTATAGACAACATGCCTACTGTACTGAATAAACTTAACTCGGTGATAATACGCACGTTTCAATTCAATTTAATGTAAGCAAACATTTAAAAATAATATATTTTTATTTTAACTAGATTATTAGTTTAGTTGGTACTTTGAGGGATAAAAGTAAAAATATCACCGTAGTTTTCTTAAGAACTGGGAAAACAATAAAAATTATAACTTGTAATATTTTTGCAACACCCATTTTTCAAAAACGATTTCGTTATAACTCAAGAATGATTAGGTAACGTAAGGCACTTACTTGAAATGTATACCAAATACTTTGGCTAGTTATAAGCTATTTATGAACATTGGGAATTTTTGACTTTCTAAATGTAGCAGCAATTTTTATGTTCTGTCAAAAATCTTATACATTCAATACTAAGTTCATCAAAAGTTGTCATTATACTAGAATTTTAATAAAGTTGAAACTATCCACATTAATTTTTTTATGAGTATTTGAAATTATAATTTGGGTGAATGTTAACAAGATCGTCAATTCTCTTGTATTCTCTTAATTAGATTAGTCTCTGAGAAGAGCGATGGATGTATGATTTTTCAATAATTTTTATTCTTCAAATTGTATTTCTTGTGTATGAACTATGAAGACACTTTTTATAGTATAAAATATTATCTACCACTTTGAGAGGTATTTCTGATATAGACAATTGAATCTAATCAGTACTTGGGGAAGGATGAAAAGTACTCTAAAAGATAATTTGGAAAATAAAAAAAAATAATACAAAAACATAGATTATGTTCGCAAATCCTGCTTGTTTCAACAAAAGCGATTTAGTTTTTTTTATGTACCTAATTCAATAACGATTACAAATAACCATAGACTTGACATTTTCATGAAATATTCGTAATAGGTATATTAAAAATATTTTGCCTTTTTCGAATTATTTATTTAAGCTATAATACGAAATTCGTTAAAATTAAAATTTCGAATTATTGTGTAAGCATACGGCCTGACAGCTGTCACTACTTAGAATCGTATTCATTGACTTATAATTTAATCCAAATTTAACACATCCATTACAGCGATCAATCAATGGCAAGGTACACTTGACACTTGTTGATACCTAATAAGTCTTGAAAATTTAAGACTATATTCCTCATAAGTTTTTCTTACTGGAATTAAAAAATAAAGTTTAGCTCCAGTTCACATTAATTTTTATTAGCGTCTTTAGATGTTTACGATATTGGATATTCAAAGTTATTATAACGATTTATCAGAAATCAATATTTGTTATTATTTAATAAATATTAATCGTAGAATCTTGGAACATTCCACCATTACTAAAATTATCCTTTTCTATATAATATGCATACTGACATTTAAAAACATTTTGGACACATTTTTAGCTTATTTTTCCTACTTTTTTATAATATGTAATTATTATGATAACTCCCCCCCCCCTATATTAAATGCCTGTATATGGCACAAATGAGCTATAAAAGTTATTATGATGAATAATATTGTTCCCAAATTATTATATAAATAATTCAGTTAATGTGGTGGGTGTTCGATCACTAGCTAGCCCTGTACATAATATGTCAATTGGCTAAAAAACAGTTATTTTTATTTTTTTTTACCATGGAAGGTTTAACGTATAAATAATACACAAATTATTTTATCGGAAAGATGCAAAACAATGGGCCTAGTAAATATGTACCTACAAGTATAAAATATCAATTAACGGTTGAAAAAAATACAATCTTTTAACCTAGAACCACAAAATAATTTTATTTTTTAACTCATAGGTAAAATTGTTGTGTATAATAGGAAGTATTTAAATTATTTTTTATATCAATAGCCAGTGGAATAAAAATAAACAAATATCTGACGGAATCGATAGCCGGTGGAATTAATATTAAAACGGAGGAATCGACAAAACCCCTTTATAATTCAAAATTAAGGGAAATGGCAACAGAATTTTTTTTGCTCAATCGTGTAGGTTTTGTTTTGCATTTCTATAAGCTTTGATAAATCCAGTAGCGAATTTACGAAGGGGGTTGTCCAAGGTTACTGGACCCTCCCCCCAGACATTGAATATATATATTTTAAAAATACACTCGTGGCTTGTTCTTAATAAAAATAATACCTTTAAAATACATATTATTTTTCAGGTTACTGAAATTTATTTTATCTACCACAACCGAAAAATTTTATCAATCATGTTGTAAAAAATTTTTTTAAAAGAAAAATGAATCATGGAATATTTATTTATAATTAGGTATATTTTGAATGTAATCTAAAAAGAAAAGTTTTTTTAAATGATTATTATTATAAATCAATTTATTGCATTTTGGAATTAAGTTCAGCATTTATATAATATAGTATGGCTTAAAAACACTTGATCTGTACGTACGTAAGCTAAAAATACTGATTTTATATCACATAAATCTAAAAATAATATATTGGTTTTTTTTATTTATTTTTTACATAGAATTTAAAAGTATTGCACAAAAAATATAAAATAGGCTTGATGTTTGTGTTTAATAATGTATTAAATATTTAAAAAAACATTTAATTTAGTTAAATACAATTATTAACGATTTTTTATTTTTGTTTTGAACGGGTTCAAGATGTCAACGTGTAATATTAATAAACATAAAAGTTACGAACATCATTTATAACTGTCCCTTAAGTCAATTGTCACCCATTTCCTTGACCTAGTTACCGTATTCTCTATTATTTGATGATATACGTATATTCTTAATAAACTATATTTATATTTAATGAATATACCTAACTATTAGTCATTGAATTGATCATTTTGGGCGGAATTGAAACATCTTCGAATAGTATAACTATTTATTAAATTAATGATCTGTTTAATACAGTAAAATATTATGATTGTAAGATTTATAGCTTATACATATATAGTCTAAGGTTTTTTTTTTAAATCTCTTATGTGGCATAGATTGTCAAGAAACTCGTCTAGTTTTTAAACTTGAGCCATCAGTTACAATGTATTATTTACTAGGTATATAATATAACTGAATTTCAAAAATGATTTATAAGGTTCAAACTCTTTATAATAGATATAGAACAAAAATTGTAAAAATTAAAATTTAATAATGAGAATAACTAAATGTATTCATAATATTTTGTGCAATAGACAGTTAAAACGATAATAACACATTATCTAAAGTCATTCATTGAATCAATACAATCAGTCAAGGATTATTAAAGCTATACATAGATTACCATGCATTGCGATGTATAAAATGTATGATAGTAAAATATAAGAATAAATATGGAATTGGGGAAGAGAAAATTCAATAAAAATTGAGAACAGAGAGAAAGAGTGCGCTTAAAAATAAATTAGTTGAAGAGATATCCATTTGGAATTTATTATAGATCAAATTTGAATTATAATTCAGTCAGGTTCATAGTTTTCTAAAGACTACTTTAACATGATGGCTACAAAATATTTTTATGAGAATGCTGGTAACAGCTTAAAAAATATTTATTTTTTTTTAAATTAACAAAAAAATATAATAGGTATGTTTAAATGTACCTAGTATAATATGTATGCATTACGCATATTTGGTTCTATAAAATAACTGTTTTTAAAAAAATGTAATTATATTTGTGATTAGTTTTAAATTGACAGTCATAGTTGTATTTAGGTATTCATCATGTCATTATAGATATATTTTTTTAATACATAGCCCTGAGTAAAAAATAGTTAATATATAAATTTGATGTAAGTGCATAAAATTGTTGGCATATTGATTGGTAGTGGCCATATTAAAATTGCATAACAAATTACATATAATATTTAGTTTTCAAACTTAAAAGTTTAAATTACAATCTACATATTATTATAATTCATAAATTAAAACTGATTGAAGTTTCTTAATTTAATCTACTTGGTCTATTATTTTATAGTTTTATATGTTTTAAAATAAATTGCCTACTACGATCATTTTGGATGACAAAAACTTAAAAAAAAAACCCGTATGAATACAAAATTCTGAAAAACCACTTTAGCTCATGATCCAACAAATTAGCTAATATAAATACACTTATCATAGAAAAACTAATAACCCCCTCCAAATAGATTCTAATAATCGTAATTATAATATATAATTATGATATCCTTAGTTTCACAAAACACATAATATTTTTTACTTAAAATATTTAATAAAGTATGATCTTATTAATTTTATAAAAACTATTATTAAGTGTCAGTGGTGTTCTCAGGAATTTTCAATCGGGGAGGGGGTTAATCATTATGACCTCCCCCCATGAGTACACCTATGGACGAAGTGTATAATAAATTAGGTATTTATCTATTTATGTTAAGCATGTCCATAGTTGATGTTAAAATAGTCATAATGTCAACAAGATATAATATCTACTAATTTAATTAATTTTAATTTTAATATTTTATTAATATTTGTGAATAAAAACTTAATGTAGGTACAAAAATTTTACGACCCATTATACAAGGATTTTAGTTATTAATACAAAACATGCACGATAATTCCACAACCATTGTATTAATCAAATTTATATTAATTTTCAAAACAATATAAAATTATTATAATAAATTAAAAATACAAATTTTCCACTCAATCATAGTGTTCTAATTGCATATTTATATACTCTATGATTGAATTCTGTTTTACAAATATAAAAAGTATTATGATATGGTAGGTAACAGGATTTAATCCTATTAAATCATAAGACATACCAACAACTAAAATATTATTATAGTTCTAGGCTTCTAGCATACCAAAAGTATTTTTTATCAGGTAGAGTAATTTATAAGCGACATAAAAGGAACCTATATAATGGTCATGAAATAAAAACTGTTAAACAATTACACATTAAAATACTATGATTATCTATACAGGTTATTGATACCATGTAATCAACTCATTAAAGAATTACGTGTCCATTAAGCAAACGACAATATTTTAATGAGTCACATAATGAATCATGGTCAATGAAAAATTTACTTTAGGTATTTTATTTTTATGTCTACCCACCGAGTTAATTTTCATATCGGAGCAACGTAATTATTATTTAATAAGTTATTTTGAAATATGAAGAGCTGTCAATGACAGACCGAATTATTTTGATCATTCTATATCAATATACATATATAGACATATTCGTAATAATAGATTATAATATACACGAGTAGATACAAATTGTAGAAAATATAAGTCTTACATATCCAGTATAAGATTTACAAGCTTACAAAAAAATATGCATACAAATATAGGTACTATTATGATTTTAATAGGATTTAATTGATTTAAAAAAAAATTGTTTATTATGCCTATTATACAGTTATTACAAATAGCGAAAATAATTTACTTTGATAAATTGTATAAATCATTATATTATTACCTTGTGTATTATCACAAGTAATCTCTTGTATATTGCGTTTTATATGAGACACACAATGTAAACTATAAGAATTTTAGGATTTCGTTGTTTTCAATGTACAGTATTAACGAGTAAAAACTCCCGAAAAACTATAAAAATTACCATAAAATTTGTTCTAGACAATACCTAACTATTGTTTGTTAGGATAAATAATAAATTGACCTAGTTTGATAAAATTTAATGTAGGTATAATGTATATACGTATACCTAGTACAGTAAATATAATATAATATAAAACATAATATAATATGTCCTTGAATTTCACGATATACATGCACAGACTAGTGAAGTAACAATTGAACATTTTAGCAATTAGACTATAGTTATATTCAATCAAACACCAATGTATTTGTGTGGAGCTGTGTATAACTCCTCACATAATATAGTTACCTATAGATTGAGTTTTTACTTAAGCAATTGAATTCGTATTTTTATCTATAAATCGGCAAACCCAGCTAACCGAGGTCATGAAATTCGACAAATAACGTAGGTACCTATCTATATTGAGCCGTCTCCCGACTTTTAATACACTTTTAAAAATTTAAATAATTTGTTAAATTTGACTATTATTCTTTTATTGATACTGAAACAAAATTATAATCCACTCTGTTAATAAAAATAAAAACAAACATGATATTATGATATTATAATATTATTATATTGTGCCAATACTATTAAATAAAAATACTTAGTCATATCGTGTTATGAACACGTTATATTATAGATGCTATTGCTATAGTATAAAAAAAATGTCTTATTTTATTCATAAGAATATACTTAACTAAATAATTTTTAGGAATTGTATCATCAAACATTTTCTACATTTTAAAAATATCTTTAATTGATTTATTTAATTTAAATAAACTGTGTAATTTAAGTGATGAATGTTTATTCACTAGATAATACAGTAGCTGGTAACATATTATATTAGCTGGCACAGTTTTGCTTATGTGTCTATGTATGAAGCATATTGCATTGGTGAATAATTTTATATTTATTATTTATTAACTTGCTAAAAATAAATACAATGCATTCAAGAAGAAAATATATTGATAGATCATCGATTAAACATTCAGAACTATACTAAAATATATTATATAAACATTAAGAGCCAGAAATATATTGCACACAAGAAAATAAATTTTATCTGAAAGATGATGAATAATTTCTCTTTGTTTGTTCGTAGGGACTCATATTTTTGTACCCAATAAATATTAATGTACAGTCCCATTAAATCGAAATAATAGAGTAGATGAAAACTGTCAGAATAAATTGGTTTATGCGAATTTATTTAAAGCTGGTCGAATAATATAAACCTCTACTTATTTGAAAGTTATTGATTGAAATACAAACAATTTTGTTCCCTGACGATATGCTAATCATGTTGTTTCGGATTTTAAACAATACCATGATAAAACGGCTGACAGATAAGAATAACAACAATATTGTTTCCCTTCAAGAAAGGGATTTTGGAAGTTCTGCGAGGGGATATCACTCTGATTAATAAATCGTCATAATAATGTTTCAAACAATAAACGTAGCACACAACTTGAATAACTACCAGGATTGGTTAGGCGATCTACCAAGGAAATATCGGTGGACCGCTTAAAGTTAAGGCCGGTCGTGTGAGTGTGTGAGTGTGAGTGAAAATAAATTCATGTTTAAAATACGGTTGGTCCACCTATAAGAACGTAATAATTATAGACGTAAATTTGGGCTTGTGAATATGTAACTGGGCTGCTTAGAAGTGAAAATCTCGATGGACCAATCCGGCTCTGATAACTGCGTATATAAATTATAATAGTATTTAATAATAATTAATTTAACTGAATTTCTACTCAACTTTTACATCATATAATACGTTATTCATGCGTTATTTGTGGATCCGATAATATGTCTACGATTATATTATAAAATGTAAATAAACGATGTATAGGTATTGTGTTAAATTTTGTTAATAATATATTATCAATCGTAAAGTCAACTCCACCACGAAACTTACCTTGAGGATTTTCGTAATAACCCCATAATGGCAATCCAATAGCCGTGGCGGCTAGTGCAAAACAGGCGAACCCTAGGAATGCCACCCCGGACGAATACAGCGCTTTACTCTTGTTTGGATCAGCCATTTTACTCCAAACCACATGATGTTTCCCGACGCTTCTTCGCCAGCCTCGCACACAAAACTGCAGTCGGCGTCATTCAGCTGTCCGATTTGCTCCACGTCCATCCATTCATTTTTTTAGCATACACTTCAGCCATGTCAACTTCCTGTACGTTGGTTATCATCTAAAACAATAAAGTTATTGTTGATAATATGTTTCTAAGTACGAAGAATTCATGTTTTCGGTTAGGTATAGGCATAGGCTAGGTATAGGTCTAGACAATCTGGGAAATATTTTCTTTGCTAGTTTGTTGAGAATGTGTATGCCAGTTATTATGAAATTATATAATGATATAATATTATCATTGTTAGTGATATAATTAAGTATTATTATCAACGTAGTACCTGGATATCTGAATTTACCTGCGTAATTAAAAACGAAACAAAATGTCAATCGCGACATTATAATGATCATTAAAATATTAAATAATAACAATACAATAATAATTGTCTAGTTATATCTAACATTCTATTATTGTCAAACATTCCCAGAGTTACTCCACACCCGTGTAAAAAAGTTGTCTCTGGTAAGTCACTCCGATTTGATGTGGGTTTGTGTGCGGTGTATAGTATAATATTATGTACTTACTACTTAATATTATAGATTGCATATGCCTACACAACATTATCGACTCTCTCTACCATCACGTGATCCCCGGAACTGGTTTTCACTCTTTATTGTATGCATTTTTATTTTTTTATTTATTTTATTCACAGTCACTATGTTATATTCCCCTTGCAGCCAACATGGCGGAATGTTTTCACAGATACTACCAATATCTCTGAGAAGAGTTGCTGTAGCTGCTGTCGTTTATTAAGTAAAAAAATATATTACAAGGAACTACCATCGTATCGCTGTATAGGCGACGGTGAAAAAGTAATGAGTTATTTTAGTTCCTACCTATATAATAATATAATATAATATAGTACCTGCATAAATAATATAGGTACTCGTATAATTCTGCAATATCTGCTTGTACAGAATGTATCTCATATAATATTTGTTATTAATTTTAATTTGGTACCTACATCATTGACCACTGTTAATTCATTAGTAAAATATTGTTTTTAAGTTACACTCGAATAAAAGAAAACAAATATGCCTAACACTGTCTTAAGTTCACGGTCACTGTAGGAAATAACTGTTTTTATATACACAAAACCTGTCCCATTAAAAACTGGAAAATGGCTGGACGTAGGTAGTATATTTTTGTGTATCTCACAAAGAGATTTGAAAAAATGTTTATACAAAATACATGACATACCTACGAGTTATTTAAAAAACCACGTTTAAATATTATACGAAAATTTATATTAAACACGATTATATTATAGGTACCTATCTGCATTCATGGTTTTATATAATTAATAAACTAATACGAATTCCAATACAAATTAATGATTATTGAGCATGAATACATTTTTCAAACAGCATACTATTTTATAAAATTAAATTTTTGAGTTCATAGTTTATAAATATAATTGTATGACCTACAACCTACATAATATAATACTATAAACTATCACTGCTTATATTTAGTTATATAAATTTATAAAAAAAAAAATAAGTATGAAAATATTTAGTAAGAACACCCTGTATAATGCATAACTATAATAATAGTCAAGCGTAAAAAAAAAAAAGAAAAAAATAGACGTGTGCGACGACGCGTTTGGTCTGTAGCCACTGTTGGTGAAAGTATTCTTTAATAATATGCTCGTGCGCCATTCATCAAAACGGAATCATAAAACGACCAAGACGACAAGGACAAAGACAAAATTTGAACACATGTCGTATACTTAAAAGTAAAATGTAAAAATTTCACACAAAACAGGCGATCTAGAAGCTAGAGTTGACATTGATATTTATTATTTATATATTAAGGAAACATTTAAATTATAATTAAGATTTAAAAATCTAATTAAATACAACGTAAATAGAGAACATACACATTACACACACGTAATTTTAATTCTAAAATGAGTGTGTACAAATTTGTAACATTTATTTATAATATAATGTATTTAAATTTTTTTGTAATAAAGAATTTTTTTAATTAAACTGTAAAAATTTTCCGGTGTTTAAATACAAACATTGAGTTTTAAAAATTATATACAGAAATATATAAATGACACAGACAAATTGCTGTTTTATATCTATTTATATTAAATTTTGTTTTTATATTAAACATTTTTACTACCTAAATGTAGTTTATTCTTAAAAATCTGTTTTTATTTATAACTGGGTGAGTCTTAACTACGCAATAATACTTATATTGGTACTGATATGAGACAACTTATAAATTTACTAAAAATGAAAAAATATTTAGTAATTGAACTAATTTTTCATAAAAAATCGATAGAATTGATTATTTAAAACTTCTTGAAAGTGTGTAAGTATGACAAATTTATGATATGATTAATTATATGGTAATTTAATTATCTGTGACCCCCAAAAATCTATGTATAAATGATGTAGACATTTTTATTGGTAGATTTACAACAATATTGTATTGCATTTTTTATCAATAAAATAAATGAAAAAAAAAAATTGTACAACTTTTATTAAATATTTATTTCATATAAATATACTAATACAATGACAATTTTACTATGTTACAATTAAGTTATAATTAAGCAAATAAATACGATTAAGTAAAATGATAAAATTATCATGCAAGATTTAACATCTACCTCTTCATTTTTCTTGTTAGGAAAATTATAACGGAGTAATTACAATATAATTAAATGCAATTAATTAAATTAAATTACATAGATTATGTTTATTTTTATGTTTACTTGCAAGTTATATAAATTATTATTATTATTATTATTTTTGAGACAGAGCTAGAGTAAAATACTTGGATATACAAAAATGACAACATAACTTGAAATTAATTTATGATGGTACATCGGTACCTAAACACTTTAAAACACTTTCATTACCTATTCCAGTTTAGAATATGTTATACTCAGAAAACGGTTTTAAATATAATTTAAATGAGTGAGTTAATTTACATGCTGGTTTCCGAAGACGATAAAATTGCTTCTCTCTGACACATTATAGGCGCGTGCAATTATAGGGTCTAAGGTACATTACATTTTAGTCATTTGACCCGATGAGTGTAATTTATTAACCCCAGCCCACTTGCAATGACATGGTTAATTGTCTATAGTAGGTATACACCTATATTAATATGAGCGATGTTTCGTTATGTAGTTTCAAATGCTAATTAATTATTATAACCACTGTTTTCTGTTTGTACTGAATAGTTTGTAACCAAATATCCAAGAAACGATTGTCTTCTATCATTAAATATCGATGACCAAATACCAAAGGTATATTAATTCTTGTCGTATTGTAAAAGGACTTAACATTTATTTTTACTTTGCATACTACGAGTTCCACGGAGTAAGTTATACATGCTTACTACACATATGCGTGATATAGCCATATAATAGTAATAGGTATATTTAAAATTGTAAAATATATAGTTTGAAATATTACCTATTGTATTGCATTATAGACCAATTCTAAGTATAGATATATAAGTAAAAAATAATTTACTACCTACTGTATTTTATTTTATTAAATATCCGTTTATATGTCAGTCATAATTTAAGAATAACAATAATAAACTTTATTTTTAAAAACAATAAATGTTTAAATCTTGGTTAACTTATATCACATTGCATATTATATTAGTATATTATAAATATTATAGGTACTTAATATTTATTATTTATTTAATAATTTAACAATATTATGTTTGTTTAATATTTTTTTTTATTTATTTGATTTTTATTTACTTAATATTAACTATCAAATATTATAATTATAATTTAAAACAAATTAAGTATATTTAATTTATAGTTTTAATTCGTATAAATCTAACTGGATATATTTTACTTTTTAATTATTTATAGATATAGAATTATTGATATTATATTATTGTATGACTATGACCTATTTTATGTTTTGACCGAATTTCGTAATCAATAAAATGTGGGTTATAAAATCTTATAAAAAATAGATTCGTACCAAGAAATATATTATTATTATATTTATTCTTATTATAATATATTATATAGTCTTTGTTTATCACAAAAAATAACTCATGATTCATGAATGACCTACTATTATCTTTATGAAATAAAGTATAAACATTACAATTGTTGACACAGACAGCCTAATTAACAAGTTATTTTATTTCTGATAACAATTACTATTCCGATGAAACTATTTCAATACAAAAAAGTGTATTAAAATTATTTTTTTAATAATGTATAATATTACGAATACGTAGGACGTAGGTATCTAATGGTATATGATGTTTTGATGATATTGCCATCGTTAAAATAGTCTTTAAAGCAATTTACTAGGATGATTGTGACATTGAAATAAATCTTATAATAATTGTCCTCAATTTATAGGTTGTTAAACCCATATGCAAATTATGAACAGAAGAAATATAGTTCAATCAGAGGTGAAAAGAAATAAAATTATATATACTAAACACTGTTTAACCAAACATGAATACTTGGCTGTCTACTAAGTACTAAATAGTCCACTATACTGATGAGGTTAACTTTTAAACTTTAATGATAAGTTATTTACTTAAAATATAAAAAATATAAAGATATTAAAGATTTTAGATGCATATTTATTTGTATTTAAAATAATTGTAAATTACAATGAATCAATAATCAACAAAAATGTTTTTATCGACATTTTTTGAAACACAACTAAAAAAAAAATTGAAAATTTCTTATGCCTATAAATACTTAAAAAAAGGATCAAAATTTAATGTGTATAGAAAATGCTAACATAAAAATTCAGTGAAAATATTATGTATCCACCATTATTTTTCTTTAAATTACAACAAATAAAGAAAATCGTTTCATGAGAAATCGTTAGTTAACGAGTAGTCAAAATTAATTACTTCCCTGTTTCCTTTTTTTTTTGTTAAAAGTAGACAATCCTATATTCAATTTTCAAATATTAGATATAAAAGAAAAATGCTTATGAACTTAACTCAAAATAATTTTCAAATGTTCGTAATTTTGTCAACATTTTGACATCAGTCGTTCAACTTTTATTAGGTATTTATTAATAATTAATATGTTCAAGCCCGGATTAAGGGGAGCAGAGGGGGCCCACAGGCCACAATGGATATCAAACAATATTGGGCCCCTAGCGGATAGCCCGTTTTTTTTTATTAAATTATAAATATTTGAATAAAATATATTAAAGTTTCCTATAGGCTAATATTGCTAAATATTACTATAATATATCGATAATGGATAATTATGTTATTAATATGGTATCGTAATATCGACAATGTCGTATATTTTAAGCAGCAATATAATTGGTAAGGAAATTAGATTTATAGGAATACCAGATTAGTGAGTATGGTGAATACCGTCGATTACGAATTTACGGCGAATGATGATTGAATCATATTATTACTAGGTATTATAGATTTGGCTATAAAACTGTTTTTAATAATAATAATATTTACATTTAAATTAACATTTAAAGTTTATACCTACTCTCTATAAGCAATCTCTTGTAAGAGTAAGAGTTGGGAGTCTGTTACAATTTTACAGTACATAATATTGATAAAAATGAAAACAAAATAGAATAATTTTTGATGTTAACTTTTGAATATAACCTAGAATTGGGCTAGAATAATGAACGCATTCATACAATTATATTTATAATTTATTATGTATATTATGTCCATTGTTCAAACATTTACTTTTTATAAAAAAGTATTTAAATAATGAAAATTATGAAATATAATATACCTATAAAGTAAAAAAAACATTATCTCTGAAATATAATATTTATTTGTGAGTCGCCGATATTTTGATTATGTTCATAAGCCCCTAAAGTGTTTGGCCCCCGGGCCCAAAATTATCTTAATCCGGGCTTGAATGTGTTATACAATAATAATAGGTACCTACCTAATAGGCTAGACATTAAATATTTATTTTATAAAACAAATTTAGGTGTAGGAATGAAGCCCCAAATTTCAATTAGAGATGCAAATAGGACTTCATTTCTATGTCTTGAGTCTCAAGTGTCATCCCAACTGTATGACAAAAAAAAAAATTGTTTTTTAAGTATATACCTATATGATATTATTAAGTTTTTTTTGATTTTTTTCTCAATTATTTTGTGATTATCTAATCATAAATTTTGGATAATCTTTTATGATTAAAAATTATAATAATATACTCACACATTAAAAAAAACAGATAGCTACATTTAGTGATATAATTTGTATAATCACTTATCACGAACCGTGTTGTAGAATATATATATATATATATGTTATGTATACACTATACACAGTTACATAGATAGAACATATTATACTACTATAATAACTAATAAGTACGAACTACAAGATACTAAAAGTAAGTCTATAAAAAAATATACCTTAATTAGCAATATAACATTTAAATTTAAAAATGTGACAAACACATTTAGCTTATTAGTAGCGAGAAGTCCTATTAAAATTAATTATAATGTTCATCATTCATCAATTATAATCATAAATTAATATTATATGGCTTTAAATGGTATGATATAAAATATAAATTATTATTAATTTAGATACTTTTTAAAACCAATTATATTGATAGTTCATATGTTTTAATCAAAATTATTTAACTCAGCTGGTTTGCATTAAATGTACCTATCCTTAATATAACTATAAATTATAATTTGAAATCTTTACGTTATGGTTTTAATGTTATGTTATGTTATGAAAAAGATCAGTCATTCCTAAAAAGAGAACATCTCACATGACACATACAATTAAGAATTTATTTAATTATTGACAAATGTAATACACATATCTTTATATACATAATATATATGAGTGTATAATATATGTATAATAAGTGTTATTGTTTTAATATGTGCAACAGGTAAATAGCGTTTTAAGGTACGTTTTCCCTGCAGCGTCTGGTCGCGGCGTATAGCGTCACTACCGGTCTGGACGTAGGTCGGCGTATGAGGCGGCCATGCTGTTCCACTGTTTGACGCTGCAGGGAAACCGTAGCTTAAGACATCAATGTGTTAGCGCAATTTATTGTTGAAATAGGTATGTATGCAATTGGAAATAATATTATAACTCAATGAAAAGACAACTTAAAAATACATTTTTTAATAGATAAATTGTTATTTCTAGTGATAAAAGTACATACGTAAGATGAAGTCAAACGGTTATTTGTATGATATAGAAAGTAAAACTGTCCATCGTTATGCTCAATTGACAATTAGTTACCTACCTATACTGTTGGTCGGAACCAACTCGATTACGTAAACTCGGTCGAATATCATCCGTATTGTGCGTGTATAAACGATTCGCGCCAAATTATCTAGTTACCTAACCCCAATGTAACCCAACAAACGTAACGGTCACAAGTGAGTAGCTACCTAAAAATATTTATTTGGTCTGGTGGTCAGTATACTTTTGTCATCAACTGTACACAATATTGAAAAAAAAATATTTTATTAATTTAATCGCCAGTATACACTGACCATCTTTATTACAATTGGTATTCGTACAAATATTCTTCAATTTATTTATTCATCTGCCCAATTATATAGCTATTGCCAATTTACTCATAATAAAATAATAGGTAAATTTGATGTAAATTAGAATATTACCTAGTAAATATTAAAAAGAAAGCTGTAGTACTTATAAAATCATGTACTTAATTTTCTTAATCTTTTGTATAAAATTCAGACAAAGATAAACACTTTGAAATATATTTATAATAAGAAAAATATTTTTGATAATATTTAAGTATATGTATCAATTCATAACCGAGTTTTAGAAAATAAATAATGTACCTATACATAAATATATACCTAAATACATATTTTTATGTCTTATAATATATTATTAATATTATTGTTCAATAAGTTTGTATATTTTTTCATATTCCTCTTTCGTCTTACATTTATTTTGATTTCCTTGACTACCTCAATCTATTTTCTTTTATTCTATCACTTATTGTTAATTTTGAAATACCTCTATAATATTATAATTTATATTCTTTTGTCAATGAATTATTTTTATCACTTTGAACATCCGTCCAAATATTTAAGTTTCACTCGCAATTCACATTGCCGTTTTAATAATATAATATATGCCATATAAATTTTATCATATAAAGGTTGAAATTATAATCACCTTGTTATATTTTTATTACGATTTCCTTGTCAATTATTAATATCCAATATTGTTGACCGAAACCATTCATGCAATATTTTAATAAAAAAAATAAAAATATGATATAAAATGTAGGAACCAATGTTATAATATATTACATTAGTACCTAGATACCTATTCTATTATACCTATAAGAATAATATTATATAATAAATATATAATAGATATATGTAACTTGAAATTGTCAACTTCATATTAACCCAATCTAATCTAACCTCACAAATCTTTAATTCATTAATGTATTATATAGGTAATATAAGAAAATCAGAAGTTAAAAATGTTCCTCGTAATTTAATTTGGATTTGTGCAAACTGATATATACCAGCGTGTGCAGTCGTCTCCGTCTCACTAATACATAATATGGACAATTTAACTTTCAGAAGAATTCGTTTACTCTGTCATTTTTAATAGTCGAGTGATATGACCTATTATCAAACTTAAAGGTAAGAATATTATCCAGGGCATCTTTTGAAAAGTTTTTTTTTATGTTTTAATTTCAAGCAAGTTATTAGCGTATTTAAACATAATTTACAATTCAAATTGCAAAATGCTCATAACTTGCTTCAAAATTCAAATATCTATAAAAACCTTTCGAGGTGACATTCATCATTATTAATAGCTTATTTATTTTAATTCAAATAATGAAATAATGTAAGATCTATGATGAAATAACACGATATCTAATGAACTTGTAGTCATTTTACATACCTACAGATTACAGAAACAGATTTTTACAAATTATTGTAAATGTACATTATACGATACATTTCTAATCAATAGTTGTGCTCAGTGGCGTAAATTGGGTCCAATTTCTGGTGGTGCAGAGGCATATTCTTAACCTATAATTTCCAACACAAAAATAATCCAACTTTCTAAGTAAAATCCTTCCTAACAAAAAAAAACTATATATTTATCCATACATTTTGTCAACATTTGAACTTCAAATGCTTATAAAAAAAAATTGTGGCTATGTATTTTTAATATTTTTCAACGCTACTGTAACAATATATCAGGAGCCTTCCATTAAATTTTCACGCTTTTTACCCAACAAATAAAATTTTATTGATATTTGTAGAAAAAAAAACTAAAAAAATTAAAAAATGACAATGTCCGGAAACAGCTCAAAGAGAGTTAAAATATTTTCAAAACTTTGTGGTGTATAGAAAATTAAAATATAAATATATAAATTTTCATGTATTTACAGTTATTTGTTTGAATAACAACAAATTAACAAAATCGCTACATGAGAAATCTAGTGAATATCCAATCTTGTAAAAATATGATTTTCAAATGCTCATAAAAATTTAATTTGATTTACTTGTGGACATTTTTTTTTTTTGATAAAGGCGTATACAAACTTATGAATAATCTTGTATTACATTTTAAAATCTTAGATTTGAAAAGAAACATTTTTATGATTTTTTCAACTCAAATTATATTGTTAATTTTCGTGATTTTTCTGTATTTTGTCAAGATTTGAACTTTAAATGCTTATAAAAAAAACTGTGCCTAAGGATTTTTAATAATTTTCTAATGTCATCGTAACAATATAGTTGGAGCCTTTTATTAAATTTCCAAGCTTTTTTACCCAACCAGTGAATATTTCAATTATATATGTAAATGTTCATTTGTTTGGTCAAAAACCAAAATCGATTTTGTCGAAAACCGATTTCGGGTAAAAATTCCTGTTTTTCCTTAATTTTTATGTTGTTTTTCCTGGTGCTTATGAAACCTGAAGAGAATTTTAAAATTTGATTCAATACGACGTCTAGCTATCATCTGACATTTGACTTTTGAGAATTGAATGAACATTGATCCAGTGATAACACACTATTTTGGCGGTAGAATGTTGATAGCAATATAATTTTACCATATTATACCACAGAACAATTATACGTCTATTCTGTGCACGATTAAAGATATAATATCTTTAATCGTGATTCTGTGATACTGCCATAATAAAATACAAAATTCTGTGGATAGTGGTTACCATAGATAATAATCTAACTATTTATGGGGGTTGTACGATATTTTAGAATATAGATAGGCCAGATAGGGTAATAATTTAAATGATAATGTCTAATACATGCACTAAAATAACTATTTTGTACCTCTTTATATATTATATATTTCAATGATTTTCTGGTGGTGCAAAAACATACCTTTGCACCACCACATTTTAGATGTGGTGGTGCAAGTGCTGCATTTGCACCACCCAGTTTACGCCACTGGTTGTGCTTAAAAAAACTTTTGTTATAGGTACTTTTGTTCCTAAAAATGTGATATCCGTAAAATAATAGAACACTAGGTATTAGGTATTCGTATAATATAATGTTGCATTGATTAGAAGCCAAACTTTATGCAGTTTGGGACAAATATAAAAGTAAATTATACTAACTACTCAAATAATCACGAATATTTAGTTAAAATATATTGCTTTCCTTTATGATAAACAAAAATATTTTAACTTGACATAATTTGTTTTATAATAGAATGACGTTAACACTTCTAATAGTTACAACTTATATAAGTTAATAGCTAATGAGCCATAACAAGGAGAACAATGAGGTGTTGTTTTTTTTATTCAATTTAATGTTTTAAACTTATATACTACATATAGGAATATGACATTATCAAAAATATATTATATAGGTAAATAATATCGTTTTTATACAGGTTTAGCGAATTTAATAATGTATGCAATCCTATTAATAGATACCTACTGAACGTAATAATTCTGTAAGCTATGTAATTTGTATATTGGATCGCCACACTATTATTTAATATATTTTTTTAGAATACGGATATTTAAAATAAATAGATTGTACGGTAGATATACAGGACGTGACAGGGCGTAACAAAACTAAAAATTCGACTTAAAAATAATGGTTCAATTGTACACCGTTTGACGGTTTTAAAACGATCGGATTTTAACACGTACCTGTGTAATACTGCACAATACGTGGGACACGCGCAATAGTGTGTACATAAATCGCGTGTTTTTTTTTAATTCACCTATAAAATATCATAAACGGGTCGATTTGCAAAAAAAAACAAAACCTATGGTGTTGTTGCAGATGCTCCAGAGTTTTCGTACGGCCAAAGTGTAATCAATAATAAATTATTTAATAATGCATAATAATAATATTATATTGGAATTTTGAGGAGGTCCGTTGTGCGTGCGGGCGCGACGAAACCTGTATTATTAGTTATAGGTAGGAACCTAACTATACGGTACACGCGTGTGTTAGAACAACGAGGAGTGGACTCTTTTTTTTTCTCATTCCGTACGCACCATGACCAGTGAGACCACTATATACTTCGATGGACGTATACCTATATCGAATATATTATCGTTTTACGTGTTGCGAAACTAGTGGACGGTGGACGACCAGCGAGCAGGGTCAAGCGCGGCGATGCGTTTTGGAAAAAGAGTGACTCGGTGACGTTGGTATTTTTTTTATTTATTTTGTTTTTTATTTTTGGTTTTTAATGCAATTGATTAGCAGTCGGAAATCGTTGCGAAGGACGGTGGTACGCTCCCGCCCACATGCACACACAAGCGGACCACATATTTTATACTCGACTCGGACGCTACGCGCGCGCGCACACGACAAACGCGCACTCACACACACACAAACAAACACACACATACACAAACTTTTGTCCGCGACCCGCCGGTTGGCATGGAAATTTGAAACGCAACGCTCGTCGGTGCGAGAAAACTTTTTCCAAATTTCACAACAGAAAAAAAACATGAGCGGACGTAATGCGTTTATGCGTTTACAATATAATACAATATACATACACCTACATACCTAAAACTACAACAATATATATAATACTGTATATACTATAAACAACTACATATTTAAGCTATAAATAGTTTACATTATAGTGTGTCCAGGATACTTGCCCCAATATTATTATTTTTTTTTTACCTCCATATGATGATAACACGTATATTACCTATGTAAAAACGAATTGTATCGATGACATCGATATTATGCGTGAGATGTTGATAGTAATTTTGTCAAGTAGGTGTATATGTTATTTATTAAGTAGTATATAACCAAAATATAAGTACCATCGATGTATCATCATATAGGTAATCGTGATACCGTAATTTATTCTATAAAAATTAATTTTAAAAGCGTTTTTTTTACTTACAAATGATACGATATAGGCACAGAGTGGCAGCAACAGCTTCAGTAGGACGGTGCCGATAACCGTCGGTCTTGGCGCGCAAATGTCAGGATGGTTGATAACGGTGCTCGAAGCTTTTAAGTTCGTGAAACAGCTTTTTTTCTACCGCGGTCGTCTTGAGTGCGGTATACGAGCGACGGGTCGTCACATTTTTCGCATGATTCGGCGGGAGAATTATCAAAATAAATATCGGCCGCGAAAATTTTACGGCTACACACGCTGACGAAATGTGCGTGTAATATAATATATTTGAACAAACCAGTGACGAAAATGACAAAAACGACGATGGCGATGATAACAGCCAAAACAACAACAATAATGAGTACAATATCGTATAACAACTTACTGGCCGTATTACACGTCGCTGGTACACTGCTGGCAAACGGTGTGGTTACAGAGTAGGCCAGCAAGCTCTCTCTCCTCGGCGGCGGCGGCGGTGGAAAAAAACCATACACACGACAACAAAACAAAACCCGTCCGATGGTGGGGCGACCGAACGAATACACGTAACCAACAACACACTCACACGCGCGGGCGCTCGCGCTCGGCGATGGCCGTCGGAGTAGAGGTATCTAATACCTGTGCGTATAACGTCATGTAATAATAATAATCTTATACCGCGGTACGTAGGTATATAGGTACCTCGGTGCGTTTAATAAAATATATTTTAAAAACGCGTGTCACGTGCATATACGTCGTACGCCTATTAATATTAGTATAGTGGATAAGGTACATACATTATCGTATGGGTATTACAACTACCTAAATATATACACAATATTATTATAATGTTATAACACGCGCGCACCTTCAGTAAGTAAATAAACCACCCATAAAATATCAAGACGTCATACTATGTACAATATGTTTATGGTTAGGTGCTATTGCGCGGATGCTAGAATGATAATATTATCATTATAATATATTTTATTTTGTATACACACACGAAACGCGCGTAATATTACCTACGCGAGAATCATCTTTGGCAAGAGTGGTGTGGTGGTGGTGGTGGTGGTGGGATGCGTGTGAATCGTATTACCTACGCGCACCCGACTTTTTTTCCTCTTCTTTCTTCTCTTGTCGTCGTTATTCGGACGCTGGACGGCCACGGAAGACTGCCGACGCCGCTGGGTGGACGATGTATCGTCTGCGGTGTGCACGCGTAGTATATCGCATGTAGTGGCGTGCTGCGTGGCCGGCCGAACGTGACGGAGACGCGACGGACCGGCGCGCCACGGCTGAACCTTACATGTCGTGACCGCCGCTCATCCACTGCCTTTTTTTCACCGTACACTTTTACTAGGTACCCGTATCATATTATCATGCCTTACGCTGCCCGGTTAACAAATTTACAGTCGATTCTCGCCGGTTGGAAGAACCGATGCGATTATAATATTAATATTATAGTGATATGATAGCTGTTCATCTATCATCATCGTTGATGGAAACTTAATGACGGTATCATCGAGCGTAAGCGATAGAGTTGTAGGCATCGCACGCGTTATATAGTCGCATTGTTGGTACCTACGCGCTCGCATTGTTACCGTCATTACTAATTACCTAGTAAAGTTACCTACCAATATTTATAATCGTACTATTATACTGCAATAATACGTGCGATCACATATTATAGTGACCGGGTGCCTGGTAGGGGGGGAGCGACGTGAGACGGTCACAGCGGTTCTCCGCCCCGCCAGTTCCGGTTACCGCCACATGCCGCGGCACAACAACTTGCGAAGACGGCAGTGAATATAATATTATTATGTATAGGTATAGTGGTAATATGATATTATTATAATAATATTATGCACGCTGCACCTGTCCTGCACCGGTGTTGAAACCAGTGTTATAATATTACGACTTAGGTACAGGAACGATTTTTTTTTTTATCCTTATTAATTATACCTACGTCGTAGGTAAATACAATTCATTATCAAGAAACGTATCGACAAAATTAATGTTTTATTTTTATTATCGAATTTAATTAATTCCACGAATAACTCGTATACTGCTATAGGTATAGTGTCATCGAGTTGGATGTCGCATAGACTGTATTTTTATTCGTGCACTTAACCAAATTTGGTTTTGAATAAATACGCATCTGAGAATTTCAGGAACCACCGAGTTTGTCATTTTACAACTTTCCCCTTATTTACATAATACGAATTACCATAATTTCGTGTCACTGAACTTGAATAAACTCGACGAGAAAAGTTCCTATCGGGTTATTAGCCCGTCCTCGGTCGCAAGGCATTCGACTATAAATTAGGTAGGTATATTTTGTTTGGACCTACAAGATTTTAGAATAATATTAACAATGTTAGTTATGCATTTTACAATCACATAGAAAACCTGTTTTTTTCATTCTGCTCGTCATCACGATTCCGCTGTTGACCTGTGTTATATTTCTAGTATATTTTGTACCTATAATCGATTCAAGTGATATATAATAATGGAGAATGATATTGTACAAAATATTAAAATTACGATATTTGTTAGTATCTAACCATGTAGGTAATAAGAATTACGTACTGTTAAATGCTAAGACTGCATCCGTTTTCACTTTTTCAGTAAATTTATACGTAATTAAGCGTTTAATTTTTTTCAAATAATAAATAATAAATAACTATGGAACAAAATGTTTTTCCAAACTACTTATAAAAGATTTTTTAAAGTATTTAGAGTACACACATTTTAATATATACATTATGCATTGTATTACCTATATCCACTACTGACTACAAATTTACCTATTATTCAAATAATATAAGATACCAAAACCATGAATAATCACTTATAGATAATACTATGCAATAAAATGTGTTTCATTTCTGGGAAATTTGTTTTTTTTTCTTAGTGGATGAAAATAAATTTATTGTTATCTTACTTATCGTGAACATCGTGTAAGAAGGCCAAGATTTGGAAATAAACAGTTGTATGAAAATGGAAAACAGTCAGTTACACAAAAATTATTTCTCATTATAATAAATAAAAAATCAAAAGTACTAAATAATATTATTAATATTTGTAAGAAATTCTAAAAATTATTCTTAGTACTATTCCACAGAATAACTGATTAATAGTATATGGTTTCATGGACACCAATTATGGACTATTGACAGTAAGTTTTACCAGTGACATTGAACATACGTTTTATCAGTTACCATTTATGTATTTTATTACCTAGGTACCTACCTTCTAAATAATATAAAATATTATACATTTTGCCATCAAACAATGGTGATTAGTGCATACCTACTGATTATGGCATACTGCATCACTGCATCAGTATTCAGTACAACAGTAGGTTCCTATATTATATACTAAGCTTATACAATGAGTATCTTCAAACGTGTAGCTATTTTACACTCTCATCGTCACACATGAGTCTTGCAAGATGCAACATATTAAGTTATAACTTATACCTATAACGTGATACATTTTTATTATCTTATGGGTATTGATTTCGTTCTCGGTCCAATTTATAGTTAATTAAATGGTTTTAATATTAATTTGTAAGTTATACAATTTGTGATTTTACAAATCATAATGTATATATGATTATATATGTATATATATATGTACATACATAAAACACAATAATTTAAAAAAGTTCATTCAATGCATGAAAATATTTTTTTTATATATTAATTGATGTATAAATAAATACAATAAATATCATAAATTAATTATACCCGATGTAGGCAATATAGTCGTATAGGTTTAGTAATCAACGATTTATAATTCGAGAACAAAAATAACCATTTAAGAGAATAATTTAAAGAGTTTCCGAGGACTAAAATGTTCTAAATCAACATAATTTACAAATTTAATAGTGGTCTAAATATAACCATTTAGTTTTTAACCATAGTGTTAGGCCCCATAGGTTCTGAATAAATTATAAAATTAAATAGGGGTTGTTTGAGCGCACCTAGCCTCTGCGCCTTAAAGGAACAGATGTGCCTTTACGCTGTTGCAATCTGAGTTGCACTGCTCTAAATTATCATACAGCAATAAAAATAAATATAAAATTAATCAAGAAGCAACTTTTGATAATGGTAACTTTATTTTTACAAAGAAAGAATAACAAAATAATATAAATGACTAAGTAGCCTTGTTGGCTCAACAATATAATAATGTGTCATAAAAATAATAGGTAGCCCTGCTGGCTCAACACAATAATAATGTATAATGAAAATAATAGGTAGCCCTGCTGGCGTAAAATATATAATAATGTGTAAATAATAATATGAGGCTCGTCAGCCTGTTACCTGGGATCTGGCGTTCGTTAGCGGCTTCAAACCAGAACGCTACCGCCTCGGGATGCACTAATTTTTACAATAAAAATAATACAATGTAATACTAAAATATGTGACAACCCCGAGAACGTGCGACTAACAAGCCACCAGATCAGACGCTTAACTCACTGAACATGCAATTCACCAACAACGAACAAATCACGTGCTTCTATAAGTATGTCTCTGAACGCCCTGAATGGGGAAAATAATATTAGAATTGCACAATGTAGTGACTACGAACGATACTTACAGAAGCAAATCACAGAACAGGAAACATGAACGAAAAAACAACGATGAAATTAGACACGAATTGAAAAAGAGACGAATAAAATATTAATGTGTAACAAGCTAGGGCCACACGGTTTTTGTACTTTGTACCTTGTGCCTGCTGTATAAAGTACTGGTTATATTGAATGTATTGACACTGGCTGGAACACCTCACAGCTCGAGTGCCGGCGAAAAAAGAAAAAGAAAACGAATGACATATTACGAACAAGACGAAAAGTTTCAAATATGAAGTGAGGGACAATAAAATAAATTCACGATAAACCGTTTTTAAA
Organism: Macrosiphum euphorbiae; assembly: GCA_949089665.1. Lineage (NCBI taxonomy): Eukaryota > Metazoa > Arthropoda > Insecta > Hemiptera > Aphididae > Macrosiphum > Macrosiphum euphorbiae. The sequence goes on from CARXXK010000002.1 coordinate 60,314,783, forward strand.
CTTACAAAAACGGTTAACAATCACACGACGGATAACAACGATAACTGATACGGCTACGCAGCCTGATAAGAGCGACCGCTAGTATCACAGCTGGCAGGGAGACAATGTGCGCAGCTGTGGCACAACATTTGTTCGCGCTGCTCAATGGCGCGAACATATACCCCCCTTTTGAAAGGATAAGGCCTTTCAAAACTGCATAATACAAGTGTGTATAAATATATAAAAAAAATTAAACAAAACCATGATTTATAAAAAAAAAAAAAAAAAAAAAAAAAAAAACCATAATTATTTTAGAACAATTTTTTTTAACAATGACTAGACAGCTGTATCCTGATTCTCATCTTCAGGTGTTGGTAGAAATGCCAGCTTCACCACTGGACGGCTGAATAATTGACCCGCAGAGTTGCGCACAGTGACTGCTCTAACAATACCGTCTCGCCCTGGATGAATCTCTGTTATCCGGACCAGAGGCCATTGTAACGGTGGTAACAATTCGTTTTTTAATATTGCAATGTCGCCGACCACAGCACTTCGAGTTCTTTTTAGCCATTTTCCCTTCCTTTGACATTGGGGCAGGTACTCTGACAGCCATCGCTTCCAAAATATTTGAAATTGTGCTTGCATAAGCTTGAATCTGCGCAATCGGTTTTGAGGAACTGTCGAGTGGTCAGGTTCAGGAGGCAACATTAAAGGGCCACCGACCAGGAAATGCCCAGGTGTTAATACGTTTAAATCACCAGGATCTGACGACATAGGTGTCAAGGGCCTTGAGTTTAATGCGGCCTCTACCTTGCAAAGTAACGTCGTGGTTTCGTCATAGGTTAATAACACTCCCTTTGATACTCGATATAAATGTCACTTTGCTGATTGGACTGCCGCTTCCCACAGGCCTCCGAAGTGAGGCGCTGCTGCTGGTATGAATTTCCACTGGATGGCGTTAATGCTTAAGTAGTCATTTACAGCTTTGTCTTTTTTATGTGCTTTAAATTGAGATTGTAATGCTCGATCAGCACCAACAAAATTTGTGCCATTGTCACTATACAGCACTGAAATTTGTCCTCGCCGAGCCATGAAACGGGAGAGTGTGGCAAGAAAGTCTTCTGTTGTTAATGAGGAAACCAATTCTAAATGTATTGCTCTTGTTACCATACATACAAACACGCATATGTAACTTTTTTTTGGTGTGACTCTTCTAAGTCCACTTCTCACCATGATGGGGCCACAATAGTCCACTCCTGTTTTCGAGAATGCCCGACTAATGGTGACTCTTTCACGTGGTAACGGGGCCATCACTGGCGAGAGGAATATCGGCTTTGTGCGGAAACATTGTAAACAATGATGGACTGTTTTTCTAGCGATTTCTCTTCCTCTAAGAGGCCAGTACTTTCGTGACACATGAGCAAGTAATGCTTGAGGGCCAGCATGCATTAAGCGACGATGCTCATAATTGAAGATCATCTTGGTTACCATGCTTTTTGAAGGCAATACCATTGGATGCCTTGAGTCATAACTTATGGGCGAGTTCACCAGGCGACCACCTACTCTTATCACTCCATGTTCATCGATAAATGGACTTAGTCTGAATAGTGGACTACAACGACGTACCAGTTTACCTGCCTTTAAAGAAGACAACTCATCATCAAATGCGCTGATTTGAGCATTAGTTACCCAGAATCGTTCAGCATCTGCAATTTCTGTGATGGTTAAAAAGCCAACTGTACGTCTATCGCGTTTGTTTAAAAGCGAAAATTTGCAATTATTGATAAAGCGCTGTACTAAAGCTGTAATTCTAAGCAATGTTGACCAACTTGAGTATTTCTCTAACAACCAAGGTGCAGGTGTACCTGATGCTGTGAGTACCAGCTTTACTGCACGAACTTCAGGAAGGGTATCTGGTGTTTGATAGCTGTTAGGCCACCTGCCTTTTCCTTGCATCAGCCAATAGGGTCCATGCCACCACAATTTCGACTGTGAAATGGATGCAGCATCAATCCCCCGAGAAATTAAGTCTGCTGGGTTTTCCTTCGTAGGCACGTGATGCCACTGGTCAGGAGACGAAACGTCAAGGATTCGAGCAAGCCTGTTTGATATATAAGCCGAAAATAGAGACTGGCTCTGTATCCAAGCAATTACTATAGAAGAGTCTGACCATAAGTATACATCGATTGGTGGCACATTGACATTTAGCGCTTTGAGTTCAGCTAATGTGTCATTGGCGAGTTCTGCTGCTAATAATGCTCCGCATAATTCCAATCTCGGAATAGTTGATGGTTTCATAGGGGCTACTCTGGACTTTGAGGTGTATAATCGAACGTCAATACTGCCATCAGATTTCATTGAACGCATATAAACACAAGCTCCGAATGCTTCTTGGGAAGCATCACTAAAGGCATGGAGCTGAATGTTTGACGAAGGAGACATCATGACCTTCCTTGGAACGATCACCTGATTTAAGTACTGCAAACTAGTATAAAATTTTGTCCGACGATTTTGTAAATCTTCAGAGAGCACATCATCCCAGCTGATTTTTAATGACCACAATTGCTGCAAGAAAATTTTTCCTCTGATTAACACGGGAGACAACAAACCAATTGGATCAAACACCTTACTGATGTCAGATAAAAGAGATCGTTTTGTCATTCTGGCTACTGGACACCATTGTTTAACTAGAAATAGAAAATTGTCTGATGCTGGTTGCCATAGAAGACCCAATGTCCCTATTGTGTCATCCTCGCTCATGTTTATGAGAAAATTGCTGTCGCTTTGTTGTTGTGGTATGAGATCAATAAGTTGGCGGGAGCTTGAACACCACTTTCGGAGTGGAAATCCATATTGCATTAGAGTAGAATGCAGCTGGCGGTAGATATTGTGCACTGCTTCTATTGACTCTCCACCACTTATCAGATCGTCCACATAAAAGTCCTGAGAAATGATTCTCCTAATTGAGGCATCATTCACTTCATCAGCGACTTTAGTGAGACACCGAGTAGCTAAAAATGAGGCGGCTTTGGTACCGTATGTTACAGTCTTCAGTTTATATTCTGTCAACTGATCATGTGGATTAGCACGATAACATATACGCTGGAAGTCACAGTCTTCATCTGCCACTCGCACCTGCCTGTACATTTTTTCCACATCTGCTGTGATTGCAATATTGTGGACACGGAACCGCAATAATATGTTGATGATATCCGGTTGGGATTTTGGTCCCTTTAACAAAATGTCGTTTAATGATAACCCTGAGTTTGATGCAGCTGATCCATCAAATACTACTCTAAGTTTGGTGGTTAGGCTATTCGCCTTCAACACAGCGTGATGAGGTAAGTAATAACATGGATTGGTAGTGTTGGTGGCGACTTCCATATGATCCATCTCGAGGTACTCGGTCATGAATGCCTTATATTCGTTTGCGAGACTTGGGTCCTTTGCAAAACGTCTTTCTAGATTTGAGAATCGCTTTTGGGCCATGTTTCGTGAGTCGCCTAATGCTTGTGGATCCTGGGCAAACGGTAGCTTCACAACAAATCTGCCGTTTTTGTCTCGTGCCACTGTTGATAAAAAATGCGCTTCTGCCTTTTGTTCATTGGCTGTTTTCTGTACAGCTACTGAGGTAAATAAAGACAAGGATGAACTTGAAGACACAGCGTTTGATGTATGCTTGACTTGACTGAACTTGATAGGCATTTTTCCTACGACTATCCAGCCAAAATCGGTGCTGCGTAACGAAGCCGTTTCTGTAAGTGGCCATTTTTCAGTGCCCAAAATGTCGAAAAATATTTCTGACCCAAGCAATATATCAATACTGCCTGGTTCATCGAATTTTGGATCAGCAAGTTCGTCCATAATGTGTCTTGGCAACATAATGTCGCTCCGTTCAATCCTATGGGAGGGTAATACATTTACTATTGTAGATAATGAATGTAAGACAGCAGTCACTTCATGGACACAAAATCGTGAAGAAATAGATGCTGAGAATGAACTTGAAGCTGATGAACTTATGGAGCCGATACCAGTAATGAATTGTTGTTTGTTGCCATGTGATAGTAACTTTAATCTCCTTGCACACTCATTAGTGATAAAATTAAGTTGAGATCCAGAATCTAGGATGGCTCTACACTTATGCCAATTTCCAGCTGGATCTTGGACCATAATGATGGACGTTGACAACATGACATTGAATTTGACATCAGAGTTTTGACCATTAGTAGCACCTGCTAAAAATACTGAACTGGGTGCACTCCCACTCGTGTCTATTTCAGCGCAGTTTGATTCAGCCAGTAAATTGTTCGATGGGGTATCCTCATGTAATTTTGAATTGTGCCGTTTATTGCATTTTGGGCATGACGACAAGCGACAATCTTTAATTTGATGTCCATAGTTTAAACAGTTGTAACATAATTTTGCAGCAGCAACGGCGTTTTTTCTTTCAGCAATTGACATTTTCAGAAAACTATTACATGAATAGATTTTATGAGGTTGTGTGCAGATAGGACACTTAAATACCTTTCCTTCGGCAGAGTGAGTAAAAAATATTTTGTTATTATGATTGCTATTTTTTGCTCGTGAAGCCTTTTCAACTGAAGGATTTGATATGAGACCAACTTCGTAAGCAGTTACTCGTTTTGCCAAGAATGACTCAAGATCTTTGTAAGATGGTAGCTCCTTATCTTGTCGCAGTTGCCACTCACTGGCAGTGATAGAATCAAGCTGGCCACATATTAGTGTCACAAGCCATGCGTCCCAATGTTGCACTGGCTGTCCCAACGCCTTGAGAGCACGGACATGTGACGCTACATGATGATGTAAGTTGCGAAGCTCAACTGCAGATGGTGCATTTACTTTAGGAGAATGGAGAAGTGATCGAATGTGGCTCTGGATGGTGAGACCTTTGTTCTCATATTGGCGTACTAATTCGTTGTAAGCAACGTTGTAATTTTCCGATGTTATAGAAAAGTTTTTTATAATATCAGCTGCTGAACCCGTTACACTAGACTTCAAGTAGTGCAGTCGTTGAACATCGTTCAACTGTGCATTATTGTGGAATAAAGCGTTGAATGTATCAATGAATGATGACCAGTCCTCCAAGCTTCCATTGAATGTCGGAGGCTGTATCATTGGCAACCTTACTGTCTCTCCGCCTGACGCACTAGAAGAATGTGATGTGTTTATAACTGTTGCAGTACTCATTTCAACGACCATGTCTTCCATGTTAGCTAATAGTGTCATATTCATGTCCTCAAACTCCAGTCGCGCAGCTTCATCTTCTTGCCCTTGGTCCAGATCTGAGATGCCTTGTTGAATTTCATTAAATTCAGAAATGTATTGAATTAATGATTTAAGTCTTATTTGAAGTTGACGACTTGATTGTGTGGTTTTGTTGAAACTGTTAACATAATTGCGAATCACTTCAACAGATGATTTGATGGAAGATCTTTTCTTTAGTAGTTTGCTTAATTTTGAAGAAATGGGAGGAGTCATGTTGCTGGAGTTAATGAATATAATAAAATGATGATCAACAATGTAAAAACAAATACAGTAATATCAATACAACATACCAAGTATGAAATAATTTTCTTATTTACTAATTTGATATAATAAAAATGACCAGAATTAGCAAATACAATAATAATATGATAAGAAGCTTCTTGATTAAATAATGTTAAACTGTATAATAATTAATTAATGCAATTATATAAAAACAGATATCACGTCGAGGTCACCAAATGTTTGAGCGCACCTAGCCTCTGCGCCTTAAAGGAACAGATGTGCCTTTACGCTGTTGCAATCTGAGTTGCACTGCTCTAAATTATCATACAGCAATAAAAATAAATATAAAATTAATCAAGAAGCAACTTTTGATAATGGTAACTTTATTTTTACAAATAAAGAATAACAAAATAATATAAATGACTAAGTAGCCTTGTTGGCTCAACAATATAATAATGTGTCATAAAAATAATAGGTAGCCCTGCTGGCTCAACACAATAATAATGTATAATGAAAATAATAGGTAGCCCTGCTGGCGTAAAATATATAATAATGTGTAAATAATAATATGAGGCTCGTCAGCCTGTTACCTGGGATCTGGCGTTCGTTAGCGGCTTCAAACCAGAACGCTACCGCCTCGGGATGCACTAATTTTTACAATAAAAATAATACAATGTAATACTAAAATATGTGACAACCCCGAGAACGTGCGACTAACAAGCCACCAGATCAGACGCTTAACTCACTGAACATGCAATTCACCAACAACGAACAAATCACGTGCTTCTATAAGTATGTCTCTGAACGCCCTGAATGGGGAAAATAATATTAGAATTGCACAATGTAGTGACTACGAACGATACTTACAGAAGCAAATCACAGAACAGGAAACATGAACGAAAAAACAACGATGAAATTAGACACGAATTGAAAAAGAGACGAATAAAATATTAATGTGTAACAAGCTAGGGCCACACGGTTTTTGTACTTTGTACCTTGTGCCTGCTGTATAAAGTACTGGTTATATTGAATGTATTGACACTGGCTGGAACACCTCACAGCTCGAGTGCCGGCGAAAAAAGAAAAAGAAAACGAATGACATATTACGAACAAGACGAAAAGTTTCAAATATGAAGTGAGGGACAATAAAATAAATTCACGATAAACCGTTTTTAAACTTACAAAAACGGTTAACAATCACACGACGGATAACAACGATAACTGATACGGCTACGCAGCCTGATAAGAGCGACCGCTAGTATCACAGCTGGCAGGGAGACAATGTGCGCAGCCTGCAGCTGTGGCACAACATTTGTTCGCGCTGCTCAATGGCGCGAACAGGGGTAACTAAAAAGTATTAATTTATATTTACCGTGTCAACCATACAATAATTATAAGATAGTTGTTCAATATTATTAAATATTGTTAAATTTATCAACAAAATAATTGTGTAAAAATATTAGTATCTGCCACCATATTAATTTGGATTTAACATGCCACCACATCCTCATTTATTTAAGAGAATTTTTTTTCCGTGGTACACATATTTAGTTAAGAAGAAAATCCGTCAAACTAAATAAAAAAAACAAAAGTTGGGCAATAGGATGTCGCTCTGCTGTACAGTAGGTTACAAGTGGGTCACTGTATAATGGATGGTATTACATTTGAATTCAATGATATAATATCATTGTACCAGAAAAACGATTCTGAGCGGAGACGGTATGTCAGTCTAGGTTTAAGACATATAGTATACTCATCTATGGTATTAAAAAAAAATTGACCTATAATAGGTACCTAATAATAAATTCCAAATTAATCATAACACAATATCTATTGGGTACTTATAACGAGTATCCATGATACTATCATAGATATATTATAGTATATTTTAGAAGCTTAAAGTACCCACGAATAATATTATACAATCACAGCAAAATAACTAAAATAGTTATTCTAGATTTTTAATATGTAATTTCGTCCAAATTTGAACTTAAAATGACTGTAAAAATAAACTGTCTTTATGTTATTTTAGATTTTTTGGTAACAAAAATAACTACTTACGTGGAATTTTGTTTTAAATTTTCAATTCTTAGACATAAAAGTTGAACATTACATTTTTAACTACAAAATAATTATTCAATTTTAAATTCGATAAATTTTGTCAAAGTTCGATCTTTAAATGCTTATAAAAAAAAGTGCCAATGTATTTTTAATATTTTTCAACTGCTATCGTGACAATATATCAGGAGCCTTGTATTACATTTTTACACTGTTTGGCCCAACAGATAACATTTTATCGATATTCAAAAAAAAAAATAAAAAAATTGAAATATAAATTTGCCCGTAAACAGCTCAGAACAAGTAAAAATATTTTTTAAATCTTTTGAAGTATAAGAATTAATAAAATAAATATTCAGTGAAATTTGCATGTATCTACAGTTATTAGTTTTTGAATTACAACAAAATAAGGAAATCGCTATAATAACTATGGAGGCATTATAGGCACCTAATTTATGTATCTATGGACAAATTTGGTTTTTAACCAAAATATTTTACATTTTTTTTTGCTCAGAACAAAAACAAATGTTAATGCTTGACGCAGATTGCAGAACAACTTTATTCATTTTTAGGTTCTTACAATTATTAAAAATCAATCAAGATATTATAGTTTGAAGTTTAAAATTGTGCTTCCAAACAATTTGATATTTCAAGATAGTTTTGAGTATTGGTTTTGAATACATGACATGTATATTTCTATAATATTATATACAAATATGGTAGTTATCCTGTTGACTATAGTAAAAAGTTGTCATACCTGACTCTGACTTATGAAACTTCATCCCTTTCATGGAATTCGATACACGTTCTCTTGAGAAAAAATAACACTCTATAATCCTAGAAGATCTCGAATGATGGTTCGTGTAACGTGTTTAATCTAAGATTATAGCTTACGTTCACGCCGTTCACGGTCTAATTATTTTTTGCTATTTATTTAAGTCTCTTCTTTTTTGTATAATATCAGTAAAGGATTTTATCGAAAAGACTAAAGCGATGTGAATATCAAAACCAATTTGAATAATACTTTGATGTTTGCAAGGGTATAATACAATTGATTTATTGCAATATTTTATTGTATTTAACAAGTTTAAGGCTATAGGTATACCTATATGATATTATATATTTGTTAATACAATTATTATTATTTATATTATGTTTATAATTTATGTTTTTTTGTTTGGTAAAAATTAATTTCAAATTTTCACAGTGGCAGCAAAGAATTTATTGATGATATATTTTGTATGAAAACTTAACTTTTAAAATGTCTATCTTAATTCAAAAATCCAGACTTATTCGTTTCTATTTTTTTTTAATTGTGTTAAAATGTGTGTTGTATAATTGTTGATACTATTATAATTATTATTACTATTATATGGTAGTTATAAAAATTTCAAATTGTATTGCAATTTACTTCAAAACATGTTGTAGTTAGTAGGTAACTACGTGTATGCATTTGGCTGTACCTATATTCTTAAAATAGTGAAGGATTTTTAGCTCTAAAAGACTCTTTTTAAGAAACATTAAGTAATTATTAGTAAGAAATGAAAAATGTTTACAGATTAAAGTAGTTTTAAAATTATAATGGTGCAGTACCTACATAAAAAATAAAATGTAATATGTTTGAATATTGGTATTATTTGTTACACCCTGATACATTACGAAATTGGCCTAATACTCAGAAATGCTGAAGCAAAACGTCATGAACCGGGAAAATACTTGTAAGTTTTGACTTTTGACCAAAACAAACATAATTTGGACAAAGCCATAGCAAGGAATAATAATAATTATGAAAATAGTAGTATTTTATTACGATTATTCTTGACTAGGTGCCAGAAACCAGATATTTAATCCTTTCACTGCTGAATTAATTTTTTCCTGTATACTGCACTGATACTGATACTGTTCAAATATTAATATTTAGATTTTTTTTTTAATAAATTGTTTAGTATATTTTTTAGTGTATCTTTGGATTTTCCTTATCATTTAGTATTTACCATACGTCCATGTTGTCACATTAATCAAAATATTTATTGGTTTTGGTTTTTTAATGATAGAATGCATTTTATAATATGCGTCCATAGCACCACAGAGTCGCTCAAGTTGGACGCATATATTATGCCTCCATAGAAAATAACGAGTTGAGTGCAAAGAAAAATTAATTAGTACTCATTATAGCAAGGATGGGCTTAACAAAAAAATGCCATTGAGAACAGCTAGTATTCAGAATTTGTTATCTGGGGTACAAAGATTTATTTTTGTTCTTGCATAGGTATACTATGTACTACGGTATACTAGGAGCTTTATGAGGGTGGCCTGATTTCAACTTTTGCCCGTAACTTAGATATACTTATGTATACGTATTGTGTACCATTGGTAACAATGAGATAATGTAATTGCATCGTTGATCATCTTAAAGATTCATGTCATGCGTCATACATAATCAAAACAGTGCGTGTTAAATGATAATGATATTATTTATTATATACGTGATAATATAAACAACTGTTGATAAGTATAAATTGTCACCCCTAAATATTTAAAATTATTTTTTAATAGACAATAAATCAATAAAAAAAAATGATTTCAATGGTTATTATTATATTGACCTAATATTTTGTGTACCTACCTATTATTTTCATTGTAAATTAAATTATTATAATTTTTTTCTAAATGAGTATGAAATTATATAATTAAAAATATATAGTGTCTAACATTTTTATCCAATTGAATACATTTTTCTTAAAAGTAAGTACTTGTTACTTCCATGATGATAAATTGGGGTAAGTAGTAGTAATTAGTAAGTACCTAACCATCCAAAACTACACCAAGTAATATTAAATTTCGTCAAAATTTGAACTTCAAACTCATAGAAAATAAAATACATGATATATGAACAATTTATTAGGGATCTTATATTAAATTTTCAAGACTTCAATTGTATTGAAACTTAAAAGAACTAAAAAAATTAAATTATTTCAAATGCTTACGAATAGCTTAAATTTAGTCTAAATAGTTTGAAAATGTCATCAAAAAATCAATTCGTCAACATATAAATTTCAGTCGCTCATAAAAGTATTTGTAAAATTACACTCAACTTTTTTTAATATTCAAATAAGAAAAATGTATATGGTACTTACTTTTGATTTGTGTTTTTTTTTATAGTGTTTGGCTTGGTTATAAACTTTGGTAATTTAATAAAAAAATCCTATATAAGTTGTTACTTGTTCTTACAGAAATTTAATAAATATTTTATAAATACATATGAAAGGTTTTTTTTGTACGAGTTTGAAGTTTTAATTTTCATAAAATTCGTTGAGTTCATGAAAATTACTATCACAGTTTTATATAGACATTATAAATTAATTTATAATAAGTAATCAATAAAATAGTAAATTCGAAAATTAATTTAACGTAGGTACCATTATTACTTATGGTAAAACAAATTACTATAAAAGTAATATAAAATATATATAATTAAATGTATATAAATATAGGTAAGTGACATAGAATATAGGCTGATAGACGTCTCTGCTCAAAACCCTTTTTCATATGCAAAAATGTATCATTAAATTCAAATTGAATACGTCCATTATAGTGATTTACTCAATGAAGAGATACCTACACTCTAATAAGGAACAAATACATCAATAGTTAAAATTCTAGTTTCACTGAATCACGAGGATAAGATGGCCAGGCGAGAGGAGTACACACAATTGCGTTATTAGGTGTATATACCTACCTATATAGAGAGATTAAGGATGGTGCAATCTTCAGATCCTGTTAACAACCGGGATAACACAACTTTCCGATGGTAAAGTACCTTATGCACACATCTGATGGTATGGGTGGGGAGGGTATGATACCACGAGGCAGCGATTCTCATTATCTTCTAGACTTTATTTCTTTTTATCTTCATTTTTCATATTATTAAAAAAATATGCAAATTTGTTATAACATATTAAATTATATTAAACTAGCACTTCGTTACCCGTTAAATGTATCAACTCTATATGACTCAAACTTTGTTCAATTCGTTATTTAATATTCAGTGTATAGAGTTCAAATTTATCTTAACTTTCCCGTTGCCCGGAATAAAAATTCTGATTCACAGCAGTACCTATATTATCAGGTAGGCAATCTACCTGTGGTAGATCGCCGATCCCGTGATGTTTGTACGTAACTTTATAATTTAACTCTTAAGTATCAAAGTTATACCAAGTATGTTACTGAACTCCTCCTAAACGGTTGGACTAATTGTGAATGCCAAGTCTGTCGACCAACATCAGAAGATCTGATAAGTAGTCCCAGAGTTCAGCCCGTACAGGGATTTTCATTTCACATTTTTATAGTTGGATATTATAATATTATAATTTATATTTAAAAAGTAAAGCAAATAGTTTTTTATTATTATTATTATTATTATTACTATATGGCTTATAAACCCATCATTGCTAATCACGCATAATAATAATAGATACTGATTGAATAATGTTCAATAACAAATAGTCGATGTATTATATTATAATAAATGGTTTGTTTGTGCTCGTGGCAACGACTTAAAACGATTAACTATAATTCTGTATTAAAATGTCTATAACGAATCATTTTATAATACGTCACTCATGGCAACCATTTATGAACAAAAATTTCGATCTGAATTTTATGAAAATTTATAATAATTGATAACTCCTTTGTTTATTAAGTTAGAGAATCGATCAAAAGCCATAAACCTTCTCCGCAATGAGCTCTTTAATTTAAAAAAAAACCTATTTTTTATTAGTGACTTTTTGGACAAAAAAATAATTCTAGACCATGGGGTGGGGGGGGGGTTGACAGTTTTCATTAAATTTAAGGGGCCCCATGACAAAACAAGTTTGATTAAATTTGACAATCAGTTCCACAAACTAATGTGTCTAGGATTTTGATTATATACACATAATCTTTATGACGTGACGTAATGTTTTTCACGGAATTACTTTGTTTGTACGAATGATAATGATATTGATTAAAATTATCTTTAAAATAATTGCACATTTACATATTAATAAATTAATAAAAATGTTGGTGGGTAATATCATGTACTATTGTATAATATATAGGTAGTATTGTATTTTGTCATAATATAACCATGAAAGCTGAGTAACTTTTATAAAAAACAATCAATTGTAGACTATCGGGTATTCATTTTATTGTAAATAAAACACAATAAATGACAAACAAATATAATTGTATTTTATTACACTGTTGAAATCAAAGCAAAAAGATAATCTTTGTTTTTGTAGATTGAGTTAATCTTGAAACAATTTATTTTGAAATTAGTCATTAGAACTCTAACATATTTACTTTCCCCACCTCTGAAAGAATCCCATTCGTTGACATTTGCAATTTACTCCCCAAAGATTGCAACGACAGGAACTACTGTTACAACAGTACTTGGGCCTGTGGTCGCAGTTTTCTCCTCTTGGCACACAATATCTACGGAATATTCTATGAGACGACAGTTTCCTTATTCAACAAAAAATAGATAAAACAGAAAATATTTAATATTATATTACTTCCATAAAAATTGTTTTTTGATTCTATTTAACATAATTAATTCAATGAAAAAATTATATTTTAATAGTCTTAACGATGTATAAGTAATGATTTTTTTTACCTTTTTTGTACATCAGGAAAATCTAAAGCGAATCCAGTATCTTCTGCATCCTTATCCATGTATTCTTCTATGTCTGTCAATAGTTCAACTCCATTTTCTTCTAAAAAAAATAAAAGTATACCTACAAGTTGTTTTTTTTTGTGTTATACATCTTAAATACATTAAAAAAAAGTAACATGTTTCAGCGTCAGAAGTTTGGCAGAATTAGGTATACTGCTGTACAAATATTTTATAGTGCCTACTATAATATTATATTTGATATACATGAATATTGAATACATTTTAATTTCGTTAATTAATTAAATAAAATTTTCAATTTCTTAGTAGAAAAGTTACAAAATAATATAATAATAACTTTACTATATAATATGCTTATACATTGTAGATACGCCTTAGTTGTATATACCAATACACTATTTGTACCTATTCAGTTTTAAGTTCATAAGTATTAATTTCTATGGAATATTACAGGTTTATGTTCGATTATATTATCACCTTGTAGCGAATTTGATCATAAAAAGTTAATAATTATCTACATACGAACTTTAAAAGAAATTTATTCGGTCAAAATCACATATATATATATTATTAAAAATTATGTATTAGGTAATACATTATGATCATTGAAACTTTTTTAGATTCACTTGTATATATTTTTTACGTAAAACATTACAATATTCTAAAAAACTCAATTAACTAGTAAACCGTAGTATTATGTTGTATCATATCAAACAATGAAATGATCAATATGTATTATATTTATTAACAGTATAATATGTATATTGTATACCTATCACCTGCACTGCTGCACATAGCAACTATTATGTAATTTATTTGAAAGATTGGGTAACTAATTTTACTAAGTTATTTTTGTACTATTCAAAAATATTGTAAAATAATATTATATGTTATTAAGGCCACAATAACCAAGGGTGCCGAAGGAAGCCGTATTATTAAAATTGATGTGACCCTTTTTTATAGATCGTATAATATACTGGTTTTGAGTTTAAAATATGTTCATAAAATATATTCTAAAACTATTAATATTGCCTGGTAAAATTTGAATATAATTTTCATATCATAGTATGTAGTATAGTAGATAATCATCAAACAATTTATATAAAAGAATGCACTGGATAATCTGGACTTGACTAATTATTGTATACAAATTTAGTATACAAAATTAAAATGGGTTCTAAGTAGGTTAGTTAGTACCTATCAGTTTAAGTTACAGCAAGGAACTGGCATTTAGTAAAACTGTAAAAGGGTTATAATATAGAGGTATACATCGTAAGTATCTTGTAAATATTAAGCGCAGGCTTTTTATAATAAAAATCTAATGTATAAGCCGTTGTATAGGTACTACTATTATGTTTTATTAATTATTATTATAATATAATATATAGTTTAAAACACTATTATATTGAATATGTTTATTGAGTTACTTACAGAATATCTTAATAATATTACTTAATATTATATAGGTATAGATTGTATTATAGTTTATTAATATTGATATTCATTACGAGTTACAATTAATTATTATAAACTTCAGGCACAGACATGAGAAAATATTTACTGATGTAATATTTATATTTATAAATTTGCAATAGTTTTATTTTACTCAGATTATTTTGGTGTCCATTTAATAAGGTGGGTTGTTAATATTGAAGTTTGCATAATATGAGCAAAAAATATTTATCAAAATAACTGTTTATCAAAATATGAGATTCCCGAACACCATTGTCAAGACAAAGACATTTTTTATAAGTGAACATTACTTCTTACAATATAAATTAAATTTCATATATTTTTGTAAATACAAATTGTTTAAAAAAATCTATACAGTATACATATATATATATATATATATTAATATAATAAACATTGCAAGTATTAAAACCAGCCATTAACTTAGTAGTCAAGGCATGTTTCTAATAAAAATAAAATAATAATATTTTGACTCGAAGATATTCGTTAAGGGAATTATATTTTCTCTTTAGCGTACATTTCAAAATTTGAATAACCTATTTTGAGACTAATTACCTTGTTGTGGAAGACAGCAGTGTTTTTATTATTTTATTTTTTTAATATATACCAAACGCATAATATACTAGAAATAATAATTTAAAAAATAAAGCTTTTATTATTAATATTTATGACCTTCACTCTAATAAGTGAATTTGTAGTACTGATGTTGAATTTCAAACAAGCTGAATATTAATTGTTTTTGAACTCTTATCCTAATCATGATAACTGCAGTTAAATAAATAAATTCTATACTTACCAAGTGAATCTTTATCCAAGTAGTTATCCATAGGTAATGCAGTTGACGTCTTTTGCAGCAAAACTAGAGATATATGGAAAACCATAAAAATGGTAACGAAGCACTTCATTTTTAATTTCTATCGAATTAACAAAATTTTAAATATTTCTAATAAATCTGTAAAATAAAAATAAATTCATAATTATATATTATACATAAGTATATATAGGTATTGCTAATATGTTTGTATATATTATATTCAGTAAACATTATAATATAAAAAATTATTTTATTAACATATTTAAATTAGAAACAGATTTAGTATAAATTAAGATTGATGATTTATAATATTTTATATTATTCAATATACCTAGTTAGTAAGATACGGGCCTTTATTAGTTTTACAAAAGCGATACCATTACGAATGTTATTTAAACTTCTGTTTATATCCACAGCTATTAAAAGTTATTATCAAACTTATAATGTTATGAAATTACATACCTAGCCTCGTAAATATTGCATATTTATTTCCATTTCAGTATTAATTTATTTTCTACTCTAACGCATGGTTTTAAAAACGAACAAATAACATAATGTAAAGCTGTACGTAATGTATTATGTGTCATTATACATATAAGCAGTAGCCAGGAACTATTAAATATCATTCAAAACAATTATTTCATAGAAATGCAGTAACATAGGTAATATTATACATATTATATTCAAAAGGTACCCATTATTTTTTTACGATTTATTACCGATTGGTTGTACACATATTATACATTAAAATTAAAATTTAAATAATATAGTGTTTAGGAGTTAACCTGGAACATTTAGTAGTTATTTACGAAATTCATCTTAGAACACATTCCAGTAGTTCGCATTACATTAAAACAATAGCTGTCGTTAACATAATAATGTGTTTACATAATGACCGATAATGTATGTTTGGCGTGTATACTTTATGGATATAACAAAGCGTTACACCTAGCAGCTATTACACCAAAACCTTTATAGTTATTCATATATTTAGTCATCCATAGAATAATATGTTAGAAAAAAGAAGAAGAGAATTCGACTTTAAATTTTCCACGGTCAGCGTGAATTTCCTGGACAAATCAACTGAATAGTATGTTCGTGAATAGTGTGTTCAAACAATATGAGTTAGTTAGGTGCTCGGACGTCTATGAATTTTGTTATTCAATTTAAATTTGCAACCAAACTAAAGACTTAAAATTATTATTAATAAAGATAAGTAGGTAGGTATATATTTAAAATTATATTTTATTAGTTTCTTTATGTAGATAGGTATACAGTTTTTTAAGTAGTCCATTATTCTAAAATGATTTCATAATATTATAACGAAACTCGAAAATATGAGAAATAATTATGTCATATCTCTCATTTTTTTTTTTTATTATTATCAGTTGGAACTAGGAAGTACTATAATATGAGTTTTGTGTTCGTAGTAATAAGTTACAAATAGGTGACTAATAAAATCATTGGTTCATAATTTAAAATAATTCATACCCAAGAGAATTCATTTATATAATTTATTTAACTCGAGTATCATGTTTCCCCTTATTTTAGCAAATAATACATCATATTTATACTATCTTTATATTAATATTATTTTTAGTTTTCAATAACTCAACCCATGATCGTTAGTTTAATTTAAAGTAAGATTGGTTGCTAAAAAATATATTCAAAATCCTAACAAAAAAATATTTCATAAAACATCAAATGCAATTGATAATAAATTATACTTAAAAATTAAAATATATTGTATTATTTAAACCTTAAATGTATATAATTTATTTTTATGCTGAGTTAAAAAAAAAAATGTTATTATTAAAATAGCTGTACATTGAATAAATAATTGTACATTGGAATCT